>JAGTTH010003591.1:0-11999 GCA_022606485.1 Agraylea sexmaculata | reverse complement strand
ATATATATATTGTATAGAGAGTAAATTGAGGTCGCAAATCCAATTCTTTCAAAAAATCCTCTTAAACCTTGTTAAGTTGTAATATTTGATTATTAAAATATCGTAAATTAATTTCAATAAAATATTCTATAGAATTTATTAATTTTAACTATTCAATTTTTTTATAGTACGTAAACCGCTCGGTGATAAAATGTAAGTAATATATCGATTAAAAATACTAACGACAACTTTTGTGAGATTGAACATTGAGGACACCAAAAATGATAGTATTCCTCGATGGTTCCACTGTTATATGGTCAGTTTGTTAAAATAATGATAGTGAAATCCTGAGGTGTTTTGAGGAACCGTCTCTCAGTATTATTCTGGTGACCCACTTCTTGATGGTTTGCTCGCCAGCATCACAAATATAGAATGACCGTCTTTCCTGAGTTTTGTAGGCGCCAACCTTTTAGATAAATACTGACTTCGGATCAAAAGTTAACATGCTCTTCTAATGAAGCTCTTCACAGAGACAACCCGCATCACCAGACACTAAAATGTGACCCCCTTAGATTAAAATATGAGTTTAGTGGGCTTCAAAGCATCATTAGCTTTATTATAGATTGTTAAATGTATACTCTCTTTAAAAAAAATGGAGTTATTTGGATTCGGTACACTAAACAGGTACATTTGACTAACTTCGCCTCTATTGTGTAATATTTATGACCTGTTAAGAATAAATTTAGTATGAATATTATAATAAGAATTTTATCGTTTGCTGTTGTTGTAAAAAGACGCATTTTAATTAAAAAATATATAAGGGTATATCCGTAAATTGATTGACTTTTTTGGCAATTTTATACTCCTTTCGATTAGGAAGAATCCATTATTCGGTGACACTTTGACAAATGATCGAGTTCTTCCATTAATAAAAACCCTATGGATAAATGGTTAATGAACACGAACGTATTCTTTAAATTAAAATAAATAAAATCATATATTATATTTGAGGTATTTGTATTGTTTAATATTATTAAACCACGATACAGTGAAATGTTTCATAATATTTTGAACTACGAAGCCATCTGTTAGTTTCTTCCTTAACGAAAGACCTTGTTGTGTTTGAACTTTGCCAGATGTCATTATATTTTATTTAACACTACGTATGTTTAATAAAAAATCAAATGAAAATAGAAGAAACTTGTGTCACGTGAATTGTAAGTGGTTTACGTCATATAATACGTATTGAAAAAAAATGTTTTCAATTGCTAATTCTAAATCTACGTTCACACATCACACTTATAAATCGAACACAACAGGATTGATTAAATATAATATTTATTAAATTATACATCACAGATGATTGTTTTTTTTTGACACATGAGGGAATTATCAGCACACGTTTATTATGGGAAACAACACAACATAATATTTATAAATCAATACGAGTCTTATCTGTGCATTTGTAATAATTACTACATAATAAACCTGCCAATATGTCGTGCGATGCATTGACAACATTTTGATATATCTGTCTAAGGACACAATGACTAGAAGTCCTACTTTAAATTATCACAGTGAGATTGTGATGTAAATAATTAATGTTAGTTGTAATGTAACATGCACTGCAATTTTACACCTTTAATCAGCGAGTTAATAAGGCATTATTGTGAGTTAGTTTATTAGTTTCAAAATAATCTCTTTTCGCGTATCGACCACATACATTTGCCAACAGCGAAAATTGCAAACACCACAGCACAAATCACTACAAACAATGATGGATGCGATGGCTCACCAGCCTCTTCTCCGCTGCTTGTGAATTTGACAAATTCTTGAAGATGAGTAGGTAATTTCTTAACATCCTTTTCACCATCGCTATCAACAACCTTCACTTTATGTTCTAACACTATCGGTTGATTCTCGGCCGCAATTACTTCATTCGATTCCAACTTCGAATCGCCGTCCAACTCGTCTTCAGTTTCCGGGTCTTTTATGCCTAATTTGTCCCATCGCATTTTAGCTTTAGTGATAAATTCCTCTTCTATCATACCGCAAGTCTTTTTGATCTCTTTCATCGTGTTATCGCTCAGAACGGAACTGTTTTCAGAACCAGCGCTGTTCTCATTGATATTAGTTATTTTGATAACTTTGTGTTGTTTCCGTTCTTCACGTTCGGCTACTTTGTCCATGTATTCAAAATACATTTGCTCTCTAAACTTTTCACCCTCGCTCGGTACCGATATTGACGCTGGACTCTTATCTATCCTAGTCCTTGGCACAGGTCCTTCTTTGGAGTCTGTGTTTATAGTGGCTATGTCTCGTTGTCTAGAGATGCGATAGTTTTCAGCTTTGAATGAACTTTCACTTGGCATCGGTTCATCTTTCATCATGGGCGCTCTGGGACCGCATCTTTGCGATTCATTTTTTTCAGATATATTTTTCTGCTCTTCGAGTTGTTTTATTTGCTCTTCGATCTCTTTTTCCTTTTGCAATATATATTCCATTTGACGATCGTGTAAATCTCTCGGCAGTGAACTCCGTCTAGAAAATGTTACCCCATTTTCGGTTGCGTGCGATACGTGCTTTTTATTTTTACCATCGCCGCTCTGAGATTCAAAAATAGGATCATCAAATATGAATGCTCTTTTGTTGTCGAGTCGTTGTACATAAGATTTTGCACGATCGATAATATTATTTTTGGGCAAAATAATATTATTGTTGTCATTCGTGTTGGTGATATTTTTTTGGTTGGAAGCCGTGACTTTTAGATCTTCAAAGTCGTCGACCGTTGTTTTAGTTCTCGTGACATTTGCCTTGATCGAATTTTCTGTTGTGAAACATTCAGTTATTTCTAGACTTTCGTTGCCGGTTGCGTCACTTTTAAACCATGTTGAGTGTTTTTCAGCGGTGGAAGCACCGCTGTTCATATCCTCGAAAGATTTCAGAGTTTCAGCAAAATCAAATCCGGAATGGTGCAAGTCTGGATTGACTGCCGGATCTCGGATGATTGCCAGGAGTCTATTACCGGCGCCGGCGGTTGGCCTCTTCTCACTCACTTGCACTCCAACCGCTGCTTCTACTTTATCACCGTTATTAATAGCCGTCTGTTTTACTTTTTCACAATTCGCAACATGCTCTTCATGATACCCCCTCCTCTTCAAATATTTACAATGCATATCGATTAAATCGGACACTTCGTCGACACTCGTATTTTTCGACTTTTCGATTTGATCTTTTTGAGACGGCGATAAATATGCAACCAAATTAGGATTTTTCGGAGACGCAAGACCGGTCCAAGTCGAGTCTTCTTTAATTGTTTTGAGTGATGATATTCGTGGTGCAACCGGAGGTGGTAGTTTGAGTGCTGGTGGTAATTTTGGTACCCGTTCTACTTCAGTCATGCTCATTTTTTGCGCTTCTGCTGGACTGATAATTTTATCTCGAGTGTCGTTTCTTCGCACGTGGAGTGTGAGTTTTTGTAAACTTTTTGAAACGGATGCTAATTCCTCAAGAATGACACTACCGAACGGCAAAGAGATTATTTTGGTCACACAGAGTTCTTTAAGGGGCAGCGGTGCATTATCTGATTGAAGTTTATCGCCATCTTCCTGACCTGCGACACGGTGGCACTGATTAGTCAAAGGAGCGCTCACTGCGCCGCCACTATCGACACTAAGCTCTTCAACAACATCATCATGCAATAGAGCGGCTATATCAGTGAGGGATGAACTTGTAGGATTATATTTGGCCGTACTGTGAGATGAACATGCACTACTCGAAGAATCTTGGCGGCTATAGTCTGGTGCAGAACATTCGTCTGTTTCCTCGGCTCCTATAGAACTGGCACTGGATAGAATTGACTTATCGTTGACCGGTAGTGGATCGTCGACGAATTCGTTGGCCAACACTGTGACCTGATTACATATTACAGCTGCAGGAACATCAACTGATAAATTTGAAACATTCTCAATGACCTCATCCTTGCGCACAGGTGAAGGGGGCCGCACCACTTCACTCTCATCAATATTTACACTCTCGTTGTCTAATTTAACAATCATATTAACTGGGAGACCGTGAATATCAGTTTCGGGGTTATATTCAATAACGGGAGTTCTGATAGTAACCCTCTCATCCTCTAAATAGGATTCGAGATCATCTGAATTGTCTACTTCACTAGTACTACTGGACGAATCGTCCAAATAAACTATATCGGCTTCACACTGTTGCTCTTCAGTTTTTTCAATTCTCCAATCACCACAGCCTTCTTCAACATCAGCTTCGATTATTTTAGTGCCGACTAAAAAACACTCTTGTTGCCGTTTTATTTCCCTTTTACAAGCTAAATAATCTTTTCGCTTCGGGAAAGGGTCTATTGGACCTTTTGTTTTCTTCTCTGATAAAAATACATCATCATCTAAGTCGTCGTATTTTTTTAATATATCGTGTGCGGTCGTTTCGTTTGAATTCGAACTTCCTTCCTCGTCGATGACGTCTAAGTACCTGGGATTAATAAGTTGTGGAAGGAAATGTTCTTCTAAAGCAGCTTTTTTTCTGGCTCTTCTCAACTTCAATTCGTAGTCGGTCTCCTTCGATTCATCGGGTTTTGCGGTGTTGTCTTCTTGCGTTGAATTTGTTTTCAAATTCAACGTCTCCAAGAACTCTCTCAAATCAGTCTCTTGATCTGATGATATTGACACTTGATCGGTTTGTGAATTATTATCCGATTCGACCTCCGTGATGATGGCGGGAATATCTTCTGTGTCTGATTTTCCATCGACTTCGGCCAACTCCACGATATCCAATGGAGAACCACCGTCCAAACTCTTACTTTTGGTGGCATTGGTTAATTTACGTTTTTCACACTTGGGAGATTCGACTCTGTAATTTTCATTTTGAGCACGCTGTATATCACTGATGCTTTCGAAGCTAGATACATTATCTACGATGTCTGGAATTATAACACACTTGTGGGGTGTCTCCTTATTAGCGGCGTTGTCTTGTCTGTTTTTATTCTTATTCTTGTGTCTATTGGCTCTATTCCTTCTAGCCCTGCCTCCCTTATGTTTATCACCTGACATAACGAACTGTCAAATATATAAATAGTGTAATAAGAGGAGAAACACGTCCTTCTTGTCCCGCCGCCCGCCGCACTCTGTCTGTATGTGTTTATTTTTACGAACGGCTCTTCTTTGAGCTGCGATGGCGATGCGATTCATTTCAACTCGGCATTCATATCTTTGTACTCAATGATAACAAACTCACGATTTTCACACCTACGATAACATATTATTACATATCTTCGGTAAGGTTAATTACAATACTCTACATATACAAGAATATTAATATCAAAATAACAAAATCATGCATACAATTATTATTTTTTAAATATATTTATAATTATTTGAGAATGCGTTCCCCCTCAGAGTTTTTTAATTGTAAGATATGTTTAATGGGTGTGTTCAGCCAGACAGAAGTACTTGAGATGGATTAGTGTTGTCTGGCAGACGTCCTTCTTCAGGAACCCTTTGCAAAAGTTTTAAATCAATACCCATTACAATAACAATTAATAAATTTTTGACCCCAGACAGGGGTTGAGCTGTTATTTATATTAGTCATACGTTCCACCCTCTTTTCGATGAATTTTATGAAAGGTTCAATGCCCGCTTTTGTCTAGTTAATATTTAAATTACGACACGACGAAGACGTTGAAAGTTCAATAAATCACACAAAAGAATTCCCCCCCTTTTTAATGACGATATAAACTCATGTATAAAAAAAAACAATATTAAATTACATTGATTAACGTGTTTCTATTTGAAGTTTTGAACGCATGCTAGAAAGGGCATGTCCTTTGTTTTTTTTTTTAATTTATGAATACATTATTGCTTAGTTAACTGGTTGAGTAATTAAACGTATAATGGATATTACGAAATCCGACAGCTGCTTGTAACGTTTTACTACGCACTAAATAAACTTAAAAAAAAAGTATTCAACTTCTCAATAAAAATGGGGTCAAAGTGCGAGATCGTCTTATTAAATGGATAGAAAAATTAATAGAAACTAATGGATCGACCAATAAATATGTGATTAATTATAGCACAATTCTAAAGGTCTATCGTTTATTTTTATTGCTTTGATATGAAAGCGAGACCGTGAATTATTTGTATCTAAAAATAATGTGTTTGATCATGAAAATTATGACGCAATTGACGGCTGCATGTTTATTTGTGATATTTTTAATACAAATATTTAAAATTAATGTTGGGTTCGATTGAAAGCTTAATCTTGGTGTCCTTATTAGGTTGCGACATCCTGTGACACTCTTAGAATTACAATACTAATTGTTCTATGGATTATCACGTGATAAGAATCTATATTGAACAATCGAGGTCTTAGACCTGAATGAAAGCCTACATTAATATTATATTTCAGAGCATTATTAATACAAATTGCACTTTGTAATTTATCGTTGTCTATTTCTGCACACATCAATTGTATTATCCGGTTCTGAATTATAGGAAATACGAAATTAACCAATATACGAAGAACGGGTGACATCTTTCATAGAGACAAAACATTTAAGGTTTCCTTTCAAGAAGATAAACAATAATTAATCATTGAACCTCAGGGTATAATTACTCTAAGCATTGAACTTTGTGGGTTTCATAAGTATATTGAAATATAAATTTGTAACAAAAAATTGCTTATTTCTGCTAATTTTAAATGGGATTCCACCATACATCGAATATTCATTCGTGTTATGTACATTTTATTAAATTAAAAATTTCATTAGCTAAGTAAAATATTTTACATATGTATTTAGAGGATAAGAAATTTTAATAAGCCCTAATTTTGTTTACCTAATTGATTTACTTATAAAAAATCTAACTCATTATCTAAGACAAAACAGACTGCAGATATATTTTTTTAATTTAATTTATTGATTTATATAACTATTATTATTTAATAACAAGTCTCTATAATATTCCGATTTTTTTTTGCTAAATTTGCTTAGTTTCCTTTAAGTACAATAATTTTGGGTTTAGAGTTGGTTATTAATAATTGAATTATTAAAATCGAGTACTGTAAAAAGCAGTATTTCGGTTAATTGCAGAAAGACATGTTTTCATAAAATTGGTCATATATTATATTTATTTATTACTTAGAATCTATAAAATAAGATGATTTTACATACATCAAGCATTACAATTATATGGCGATTTTAAAATAATAAATGTAGGTACTATTTTTTTTATTTAGTACGTCAAACTGAATATCGAATGCGTTTGTTTGTTTGTAAAAATACGAGCTTGTGTTTGAAAAAACCCTACACAATATAAAATTGCAAATTGGATATGGTTGATGTTATCTTTTTTGATCCAATACATATTCATATAGGAAATAAATACACGTAAATTGTCTGTTACGTGACAGAAACGAGCGCGATTGTTCGTATTTACGACTACGACGTATTCGATTACACTACACCAGGTTTTTTTAAGTTTAAATTTCAGTACACACAAGTAGTGTTGATTACAATTGTGAATGTACATTAGATCATTGTCACACGAGGTGGGTTTTTATATAATCCAATTATTTGAGATGTCGGTAATTCGCAAAAATAGATCGAAATCTCTGCCAAAACTTCCAACAGGCACATGATGCATTGTGAATTGCTGAAGTTTAACATGAAATAGCTGACAATTGACAAGCGGATGTTCTCAAAAAAAATTATAATATTTAACTTACTTGTGCTGGGTTTCGGTGTTTGGTAGTTGGTGGAATATGTTGATTTTGGAGGAAGACCCACAGGAGCTTCGCTGTATGGAGGCAAGGGACTCGATCTGGCTGCTTCGGCTGAATAAAATAATTAAAACAATATTTAAAATACTATATTAAATCAACGCTAAAAAGAGCTAAATGATTTAAGGAGCACATGAGTTAAAATGACACAAATTGAATGCTAACAATCATTATTGAAAATAATATTGATACAACCCAGTGTGGATAAATAAGGGGCTATGGGTTTGACTTAAAAAATATGAAATTATAAACATTTTTTCCTTTCCATTTTAAAATATTCAATACACATAGAAAATATTTCTTTTCATAATCGCCATCTATTGACAACATTGAGAAATAATTTTATAATACATACGTATTTTTTTTATCAAATCTCAACTTAATTATTTAATGTCTTGGCAGAATACATTGTCATCATTAGAATAGATTAATTTTCATATACAAATCTATTTTATATTAATTGAAATGTTCAATTTTATTTTTTTTGATGATTTATATCATTATTAAATATATCTAAAAAAAATAATATTATTATAATTTAAATATAGACTTTGAGATATACACTCTAGCGTAATATATAAATATTATTTAAAAAAATTAATGAATGTAATAATTTTTATATATTGAACAATTATCATTTTTCTATTCAACACTCCTAAGTTCCATAATGCTTAAAAGCACAAGCAAATTTAATACTTTGACTCCAATGAGATTTTTTTTCTTTTTTTTGTATTAATTAAAATTTCGCATATTCAACCTATATAAAGATAGGGTTAAAGATCTCTACACATAACATACACACACCTTAAACAGTTATATATATGAATAAAATAAATTTAATAGGTAGTAAATGTGTAATGACTTTAAGGATATAAATACATTAGTTTGATTGTCACGTTAGCACTGAATAAATATTTCGAAAATTATGAATATTTATAACCGTCATAGTTCAATTAATTATTTTGATGAAAATGCAATAGAAGAATATGGTCATAACTGGTGAAAGTTATTGACAATTAATATTAAAAACCAGTTTGGATGATCTTAACAAGGTGTGGTTCAAGACCAACTCATCCAAATAACATTTAAATTTAAATATGTATAATATATTCAGCAATTCTTATTATTAACATAATATCAACAGCGAGTTGAACTTTCAACCTTTTCACACAAAAGGCTGTAGGTACAGAATTGCATCACGTCTTTGTTGAAAGGGAAATTTGTTAGATAATTATTGTATTAAAAAAAACAATAAATAATATACTTGTGAAGCGTGGCATGACGTGCTTTTTTATTTTTATTTATTTAATATGCGTAACTAGAATGCATGGAAGAAAATTCGAAGAATATTTATATTCATTATTAAATACTGACACGTCTCATTATTACGTGTTGGTGTTTGGTTACATTTATAATAAATAGTATTGAAAAGGGATGATTTTTATTATTTATAAATAAGTCGTACGATTTTTGATTACTTAATTTTTTTATTACTGAATATATACAATATTTTATTTAAGAATGGCGTCCTTAATTAATTAAGAATATTTAGGGGGTGGTAGGGTATCGCAAGAATAAGTTAAAAAAAAAAAAAAAAAATATATATATATATATATATATATATATATATATATATAAATATTTATATATATATATATATATATATATATATATATATATATATATATAAATATATTTATATATATATATATATATATATATATATACTATATATATATTTATTATTAATAAAAAATAAAAAAAATATTAATAGTGTTTGGAATCAGCTGTTTCTGTGAATTACTCAGTAGTGACTGTCACGTGTATACGTAATTAATTTACTTTTATTTTTAATTAATAATAAAAAAAATCGCTTATATTATTGGCGATACCACTACTAAAAATATTTTCAGTTAATTCAAGTCCACTCTGTATAATAGCTCTAAAGATAATACTGTGATCAAGGGTTCGAATTCTGCTAATATGATTTTTCAATTAATAATAAAATAAAATTTAAAAAATCGGATATTGTGAATAATATCCTTAAAATCCCAAATAATCATTCGCTCTGATTTTCTGGATTACTAAACTTATTACAGAGTAATAAATCGCATACAGATTAATCCAACAAACGATACAAAATATGTATCATTATGAATTATAAAAGAATACCACTTTTGTCTAAACCCAGTTGAATAAATTGCTGTTTAGATGATTTACTTAAATGACGATCCAATTAATATGTATTGTATGTAATCGATGTGAAATATGTGTGTCTCGTTTTTTTACATTTTTCACGGACATTAATAAAAACGAGCAATGGCGTGAATTATGCTCTGACACATTAGTAGAAGTTTAGAAAGTACACGGTATTTTTTTCTGATCGATATTATCGATAAAACGGTTATAAAAAGTAAAAGTGAGTGAATGTCAAACACACAAGTGTATTGGCATAACGTGTTTATTATTAATCGTATGCATGCGTACGTGACCCATTTGCATAATACTGCAACACTGATATTAGTTTTAATAAAATAAGGATATGATTATAGATTATTGAGTATATAAATTCATGGCTTAACACAAGGTTTTTCACCAATTTGTTTACGGAAAACCGTTACTATAGTTTATTGGCGGTGCGATAAGATTGTCGATTTTATCGGGCTGTATGCAATTTGCACACTTTTATATACAAATATAAATAAATTAAATAAATATCAAACAAGGTTATAATTCCCTTTACTACCAACGTCCTAGAATATATACTATTTATTTTTTATTTAATTAATAAATACAGTCATTCAGATTTATTTTTTTCTGAACATACTATCCTCCCTAATTTTGCGTTTTGATTAAAAAGAAAACAAAAGTATATAAAATTTAAAGAAAAATATATCGTGGTTACCATGGAGCATTCTTTGAAATTATTAATTATCTAAGATAATACATTATAATTAGTAAAGTTTTTAAAAATAGTACGGGTTGTTGGTATATATTCCCTGATTGGTTGTATTATGAGCAAATTTAATATATTCAAGCGTTTTTTACTACCAATTTTAGAGCAACAATTGATTAAAGCCATATTTTAATATAATATAATAAGTGTGTGTATGTTATATGTATGTATGTCTGTATTTCTGTACGGATTCCTCAACAATCAATGTTGCCAGATGGAAGAATAATATTTTATATAATTATTTTACTACAACCAATACATATCTAAAATCTCGAAACGGATAAAATTTTAATGATAATTATATTAAATTAATTTCAAAATAATATAAGAGTTTTTTGCAATGCATAATAAATGACAATTTTTAAAAAATCGGTATTTATCGGGAAACTCACTTTTTAAATATTGTGATGAGTGTTGTCATCATATGAAAACCGTATTAAATTAATTTATTTATAATTTATTTTAAAAATAAAAAAACGACTTATTACCGTCCTATTACAAAATTAAGCAGAACATAAAAAAACATTGACAAATTGTAAATTTCAGTTAAAATTACCCAAGTGGATAATATTAAAACAAAACAATTTCAAACATCTAATTAATATTTTTGTTATATTGTTGGTAATTTTACTGTCACTTTGTTGATTTTATTTGAATTTAACCATTTGGCAATAGGTCTAAAGGTACACAAGATCATATACAAGATTATTGTCTCAGTATAGACATTCAAATCCAGGAAATCAGAGTACACTTGGGTAGGATTTTAATAATATTATACTCGATCTTTCAGGCGAGCTAAAATAACCATAGTATTTTCGCTATGGATACTAATATAATAAATGAATATAAGACATGTAAATAAAACCAAATATGCCTCGAAGAAACGTAAGTTAATTTTACCAATGGACTCTTAAAAAATAAAATGTAAATTTCTAATAATCCACTCAACTCAAATTTGGTTTTACCCAAACAAACTGTTATTTAGTTTTTAAGCATTATATTTTGTAATTGTTTCGTTAATATTGCTTGTTATAATTGTTATTATTTATTAATCTTCAAATTTGTAAATGGGTTTTTAATTTTCCCATTCTTTCTATAATTAAATACTATTTATTATTCATGTCAAATTTAAATAAAACATTCTCATGTTAGTTAAAGGTAAAAAGATTTATATACTCCTAAGACTATTTCAAAAGATGTATTGTTCTATCAATCATTGTAAAAACTTATGCATAATAAAGAAATTGTAATATATATATAT
>JAGTTH010003590.1:0-21551 GCA_022606485.1 Agraylea sexmaculata | reverse complement strand
ATGCGATGCTTAGATCAGTTTCGATTTAAGCTTTGTGTTTTGTAGTAGCCCCATTTTTATGATGGATAAATATTCTCGTGGTATTTTGGCTTGTTCTTGTGGCGTATATTTATCCATTGTAAAATTGGCCTGTCTAAACAACACAATGTTTAACGCAAAACTGATCGAAACGTCACATAACCAAGATGGCGCGGAGTCAAAGCGCTAACGGGACTTTAAATATGCCAAAATAATCCTGACAAAAAAATACATCATGTTGTGTTCTTTTGGTTAAGGAACCGAACTGCTTATGAGTAATATACCCAAGACGCGGCACAGATATATTGGGGCCCATGCTGCTTGTATATATGATGCTTGTTCATGCTTGTTCGTGCTTCTCAAATTTCCACCAATGAGAGAACTAGCGCTTGATACTGATTGGCGTTCGTGTTTGTTTATATTTCTCTCATTGGCGGAAATACGAGAAGCACAAACACATATCTGTGCTGAGCCTAAGTGTGATAAATACACTACGATTTTAACTAATTATTTTTTTAATGGATGGTTTTTAAAATATTTAGAGTTAAATACTTAAAGCCGTTTGATTATTTTAAAGTTAGATTATTCGTTGGGAGTAAACCAGAATATGCCATAAAACTTCCTATAAAATTCGTTAATCAAGACTACATCGACAATCAATGATGAAAACCCTATATAGTAATTTAAGACAATTTATCTTGTCCCTTGTTCACATTCCGAGTATATTTTTTCCATTTAAAATGGCTCCTTTTTGGGCAGGTATATTGTAGGAGATTCATCTAGTTCAACAGCAGGTGAGAGACAATGGAATGAGGTTTAACTAAAGCCCTCCGATATAAAAATGTCACAAGCCAGGGTATCTTATATTAAAGTAATAATTCGACAAATCATGCCAAATTGTAAATTCCGTTTGATATAAATCATGGAGGTTTAGTCGTAGTCGTTATGTTCGTTGAAACTGTGTCAATATTGATTATTTATGCGTACTACTCATAACATACATTCACGTGGAGACATCATAACATTTCAGTTATATATTAATAAACAAATATAATTGCATTTTTAATACAGCAGGTCTTCGAATGAAGTTAAATTATTTAAAAAGAAGGATTGTATTGCAAGTAGTTATAGTTTTTAATTAAAGTTTAAGATTCGCGACGAAGCCTATTAATTATCGAGGCGATTTAATAACTAACTCAGAATTCAACAGTTCTAATCCAGGAAATCAGAATAAACCTGTATCGAGATGATCGATCAGGATTTTATTAAAACATATTATTTCCAACAGGCCGATTTATTTTTATTAGAGCGGGATTTGAACCCATGACCACTGTATTGTATCGCCCGAGCTATAATACTTATTATTCAGCAAAGGCTGTAAATATTTCGACGGGCCATGGCTCATCCGTTAACAGATAGCTTTCAAACGGTATAAGAAACATATTTATTTTCTTGTAGGATTTTTTTTTAAATAATAATTTCCTGACTGCCTTTATAATATTTTAAGATCATTTAAATATAACTGAATGTTAAAAATAAGTAGGTATAAATCTGTATTTGATATTTATGAATTATGTATTTTCAATACTAGTAAAGCTCTGTGAAAATTTAACCTTAATTTAGCGACAGCGTGACATAAACCTCATTTTTATATGAGAGCGGAATTACTCACAGACAATACAAACTAAAAATTGCTAGTAGTCCATAAATTCATGAAAAATACTATTTAGTTTTTTAAAAATATTTTTAAAATGTGTTTCACACTGTTAATATTAAGATTATCAAATTGCTATTGCAACGAATAAAAAAAACGTGTTCGAAGCCTTTTTTTTCACAAAAATCATTCAGAATCCAAATTGGAAACGAATGCTTCGACAGATTTATTATACAGCCTTTCCGAGCATTTAATAAACCGTATGAAATATATTTCACCAACAATGTTGTGAATGCTTTATCATTAAAGTGTTATTTATTTATAGTGAACCATTTAATATATTATTTTGAAATGTGAATCAAAGAGATTGAGTCTATCAGAAACTAGCAAACGATATGGTGCAAACTTGTTATCTACTATTCTAAGTACAAAATGACACAAAAGTACTTAAATGACAAAATTAATAATAATAGAAAGAGTTGTTAGAATAATATTGTTCATATGAGACTACTTGAGACCAATGACAATGCAAAATTATTGGACATAATATTTATATATGTATGTATGCATGCATCTATTTTTTATAATATTTTTACGATTTTCAATATTATATTTATTAAAACATTTTTATATATTTCCGCATGGACACAGCAAGTACGATTGGGGTGACATTTTTTTGGGGAATTATGGTAGATTTTTTTATAAATTAATTTAAAACATTATTAGGGAAAAATAAAATAAAATTAGACCGCATGATTGTCACCTCAATTTTACTCAGTGTGACGTCAATGCCCGCTTTAAGCTTCGTGGATAAACTTTTCCAATATAAAAATTAGATACATTCATAGTTTTCAATTGGGTGTGACGTAACGAAACGTGACGACAAGGACATTTTTTAAGTGAAAGAGGATTAATCAATTATTACCAATTTGAATTAGTGTAATTCTATATAGAGAAAGATATATATATATATAGGTAGGTATATATATATATGGTATATATATATATATATATATATATATATATATATATTATATATATAGAGTATATATATATATATATATAAGTATAGAATATGACACCATATATATATATATATATATATATATATATATTTATTTTAAAGATTTTAATGAAAGGTATCATAGTTTTGGATTATGTTTTCGTTTGATGTGGATGCATAAAGTATAATTGGAACTCATGATCATGATGTTGGATTCAAATCACCATGGATTGTACTATTTTTTTTTTTATTTATCATAAAGTGTATATTGCTAAATGTGAGATTATTATCATAATACAATACTTTTTTTATAAAATTTAGATTTGAAAGAGTGTGTTAGTGAGTCATGCTAGATGGCGTATGTACGAATAGACTAGAGCTTGATAGTATTGAGTTATACGCATACGCACCGCACGTACACACTTGTATAATACTAATATATAAAATACGGCCGACTGAGTCACTATTAGAAAATACCTAAAAAAACAACTATTTATTGGTATAAATCCGATTAATTGTTTAAATATCCTAATGATATTTGCGCTGTGTTAATGATCTCTATATATAGGCTTGATCCGATTCCCTGGTTCATAAAGAGTGTGTACCGCTGTTATATGAAAAACTCCTATCCAGAGATGTGCCAAAGTCGAACGAATATCATAGTATAGTAACTACAACCTTACAACTACACTAATAATGTATGGAAAATATGCACTCATACGAATAAAAAAGACTGCTGTCTTCTTCTATCTAATTTCCACTCCTCAGTTATGAACTCAAAAAATAATTCTTATTTTCAATTCTTCTTATATAATTAATATACCAGCGTGATAGCTCAGGGGATAAGACGCGTGGCTACAAAAACTGTAGTCATGGGTTTAAGTCCCGCTCAAGTTCAGGATTTTTAAATTAATTTGATCAGTTATTACGACTGGGAGATCGGAATTAATATTAATAAGATTCCGATCAATCATCTTGATCTAGGTTTACTCTGATTTCCTGTATTGTAATGTAAATACTGATTATTGAGTCGGTGACCTGTGTAACTAGTAATAGTTAAAATCACCGACAGACAATTAACACGTTGTTGTGTCTAAAAAACCCTTTAAAAAATAAAAATACGCCTCTCACAAAAAGCTCATGGGGGCGTTAAATAAATAAAAATAAATATTATTTTTTACACAGTTTTGTGTTTATGAATTTTAAATATAACAAACGCCCGTAATGGTCTTTTACAACAACGCATTTCTATTTAAAAATAAATGAAGATTTCATTAAATAGATTAAATCGCAAACGTCTTTTATTGGTCTAAATCTATCACGCTAAATTAAATCAAGATTCATTATCTTTAAAAGACAGTAGTTTTCTTAACGTGTAGTATCGCTATAGTATAAATCATTGTTAAGGGAGAATTTTATTTCTAACAGTTTGCAGATACACTGTTGCAAATTTGTACATATTTTATACTATTTTTCCGTGTGTACTCAAAAAATGAAACATCACTTACACCCTTTTTTTATTTAGACAAGTTTGGTGTCTGGGAGGGGAAAAAATAGTACTGGATATGTTGGAAAAAGCATAAAATTTGATTCCGGTCATGAATATTTGAACGTCAAGTTGTCGGCAATGCATCGATATTCCAATATGAAAAATTTGAATCCGACGTTCCGAGAACAGATTTGATTTAGGTAGTCCCAAATTTATGCTATTTTAAACTACCGACTGAATATATTGTTATGCTAACTGTCTTAATTTAATTGTGGAATTAATACTGCGTGCGGATATCAATTTAGAGGTAATATTGAACAAGGCATTGTGGCAATCAATCAAAATTTGTATACTCCATTGAAGTGAACAAGGGAAATATACTTTCTTTGTTGTTCACTTCCCCAACAATACATTTTTCAAGAGGGTGGCTAAATATATTATGAAGGATAAGTGGAAAATCGATGTTCAATTACTTCTATTCAACTTTACTGAACAAAAATGTGCTATTTTAATTATTATATATAAATCACAAAAACTATTATATTAACAATGTATGTTTTCATTATAAAAAAGTGCTTGGATAAAAATATGTCTAAAGTTATGCAGATTATTTATTTGATATTTATTGCGCATTTTGAGAACTTGTGTACAATAAATTCTAATGTAATGTTAAAATGTAATGTTAAAGATTAAGCATATTTTATAATTACTTATAGATTCAAAAAATGTATATCAACATAATATAATAATGAAAATATGACTCATGCAAGATTCGAACCTAAGGTTTTATTCATTGAGCTATTGAGAAATTTAAGAAAAAATATTTTAGTTTAACAAACATGTATTTAACACAAAGAAAAAAAATATTGCATATATTTTTCTCTATACTAATATTTCAAAAATGTTCATAGTTAGTTTATATTATACAAGTTTGATTTTTAATGCATTAAAAAATAATTGTTTTTATAAAAAAATCTTTTTTAAATACCTATATTTACAAATTCATATGAACACCGTAGAGAAAATTACACAAAACCATATAAGTAAATAATGTTTTTAAAATTGTACTTTTTTATAATTTTGGGAGTCAATTGAATATTTTTTAGTGGAATTTATTTAAAGATTCAAAATCGGTTTGATGTTATATTAAAACCCTCATTATACAAAACTAGTATGTATAACAATTTCTTTATTTAATTTGAATTTTACATAGTTTGAATACTACAAAATATCTTATAAATTAGACTTAGGTGAACAGAATATATAAATCTTTTTACTTGATATGAGAGATACCTAATAATAATTAAATAATAAAAAGTATGCGAAAAAACCATTTGCACAAAACTAAAATATGCATTGATATGGTTTAAAATAGTTATAAATCTCAATAGTGAAGATACCAGTAGTTGAAATATAATAATTCAGAACAAGACATATTGAATCAGATAATGTTGCAATCCTTCAGTTAAATCTGACATACGTCCGTTGGATGATTTCCCGAGTCGGGATTTAAATCCAACACATTGATATTAAACGTTATGTGTCAGTAAATATATATTACAGAAATGTCAGTGAGAGACACGAAAACTCAGATACCACATTTTTCAGTGATTATACTTAAATAATGTATGTGATGTGTAATAATTGGTGTGTGAGGGATGGTTGATGTTGTCACGGCGTCATTAAGGGAGGAAGTGGCATAGCCTGAGGCTCCTTACACCCTCATCCCTATATTATAGGCTTTATTTAATACGTGAATACTATTATATGTATATTCGGGGTGGCTTTTGTGCCTTCAAATCAAATTATATCCCTTCTAATTACTCTGAAGCACAGTTTTCAAGCACTGAAACATTTACAGATGATACGTTCATCGCAACAAAAATACTACAATTATAATAATTAACATTATTAAGAATGATTGTTTTCTTGACTGTGATGAAAGAGTGTTTTCTATGAAAGAAGCAACTATATTCATACCAAACAACTGAATTCATTATGGCAGACCAAGCATATTTATAATAAGCAGCATTTAAATTAGGTATTTTATCTTGTCAATAAATGTTAAATGAGCTAATAAGAGGAGATTTTTCACATCCAAGGATGTGGGATGGATCAAGACCTCCGATTTATTAGCAGGCTACACAACTGGACGTACAAATCAAAATGGCGGACCAAGCAGACGAGTCTGAGTGGGACAATTAGTGTTGCCTCTATCAAACTCATCTGGTAGGTCCACCATCTTGATATTTACCATCCACTTATATCCATGTATATATTCCCATAATCTATTTCACACTTTTGTACACTATTAGATGTGTATTTTTCATTTCTACTTATGGGTATTTTAGATTTTTCTCTCTATTAAATTTAACATAAATTTTAAGCGGTGTAATAAATATAAAAAAAGATTTTCAATAGATGACAGTAAAATTAATGTTATCCGTCAGTTAGTTAATTATTAATCGATCTATGGTTTTAAAGTATGTTGTTTTTAAATATGCATATTTATTTATGTATATGTAAATTTCAACCATCGTAACCTTACAGATAATCTAATGCGTTACGATGGTTTACAAAATAAAGGAATAGAAGAGGAATAAAAAAAACAGCAAACAAATATTATAATATAACATAGGCTCATAGAAAAATATAAGATCCGTTTAATTATTTATTTAATCTTATAAATAAATATGTGGATAAATAAATATAAATTAATATGTGGTTTATAAGAGAAACGGGAGATTTTGGTAAAAAAGATTATTCATTTCATTAAAATTGCTGATTAATTAATAAAGTGAAGTATTATACATGAAATAAAAATGAAGGTCTACATAATTCAAAATTTTACTATTTTGCATACATGTGGCTGAATTTTAAAGATATGTACCCTTCAAATTGTTGACATGACTTTCTTAATATTTTTTTCATATTGTAACCTAGAAAACTTTAGCATTAAAACGGAATTTTTCCAACCATTAATTCAGCAAGTTAAACAATAAATGTAGGTCGAGTAGAAAGTCAAATTCTATGATTGCATCAAGAATAAAACTAATTTGAAAGTATTACACTTGCGCCACAATCTTCACCGCCCAGTCATATTTCATACTAATAATAGGAATGTCCGATATTATGCATTTAATTTGTTTTAGTATGTAGTTGGAAGGCAACTTGTCGATTAGTCTAGGATGGAGTTGAAGTAAACGCAATTTTCTAACTCTAAGGATGATACGAAGCCAGCCAAGTTCACTTTAGCAAGTAGATTCCTCCAATTCAAAGTTACTCTCACCTCCTTTTAAATGACGCCCTTCGATTGCTCAAAACTCAATTTCATATTAAACATGCATAGGAATATTCATGAAAATGAATAATTACAAACCGTCGAATTGATCCAGACGTAATTCATTAACTAGTGGATGCGTTTTTTTAACATTAATTGCAAGATTGGATTTTCATTTATTTTTTGGTAATTTTTTTATAATAATCACACTCTGACAGTTCCCTGCGAATAAATGTCACGTTCTGTGTGCCCGTGGCTTTAATTAACTTAAGTAATCTCACAATAAATTTATAATATACAATTTCAATACACCTTTAATATTCTTCAATAGATTTTTTAATTTGAACCTTAAGGTTCTTAAGAACTGCAAAGTAAATAGTTACAGTTTCAAATAACGGTAAATCATCTCTCAATTAGGAAATATATGTAATTATTTAATGAAATATTAATAATTATTTCCATACAATTTCCCGCATAGATTAGTTTCATTATTTTTAAATTTTTCTGTGATTTGAATATATGTATTTATATTTTCACCCCTTGACAGTTCGCTGCGTATGGATTTTGCAATCTATTTAGCCGGGCATTTATTGATCTGAACTAATTGTAATATTCAATTTCAATTGTTTTTTTTATTTGATCCATAATAAAATGCTAAATAAATAGTTACAGATTCAAATACCACTGTTTTTCTTTTAATTTCTGAACTGAAGAAATCTATTATATGAATAGTAAATCTATATATATATATATATATATATATATATATATATATATATATATATATATATATATATATATATATATATGTATATATATATAAATATTTTATTTATTAGAGTTTGTAGAGTTACTGTCTGCATAAAGGGGAAACCTTATTATGAACAGATGTGATCATTCTAACTGCAAAAGGAATAATATAACTGTTGCTCTACAAATTGATAGGTCAGTAACACAAAAATCGTCTATATCAGAAGCTTATTTATATAAATATTATATGAAAAGAATAATAATTTTATAGTAGTATTATAATAAAAGCCTATATGGCATATTAATTAAATAAAAACCAAATCTATATGTTTTTACCAAAATATTTTATAATATATTACATAAAAAAAATATGTTGTATTGCTGTGTAATATTTCAAATTTTCTTCTCATATTGTATACTGTCAATGTGTAGGTACACTTTTGTGTTAATAACCTATCGAGTATAGAGTTTTGCTTATTTTAATATAGTAGTTGATCCTTAATAATTATAATTGATTAGCATGGTGGTATTATTTTGATAGTTGATTGTGGATATATATCTTAATCAAAGGTTGGTCATTAATAGGCGGTGAGCCACTTTATTCAAGCCACGTTCAGCCAACTGACAGTTCAATTATCACACCTTCTTTCACATTGCTTACAAACCAACCACACCAGCTCTATTCAACATTGTGTATATTCTATAATCTATCATTTATCGGGGAACCTATAAATAAATCTTGATGATCAAAGAATATCAGAAATATATGAGCCGTGTACATTTTTTTCATAATATGTACACCGGTACCTCGATTTACGCCCAATATGACTTGTGTCTTGTGTCATTTGATGTGCTAGATTTACCTCGACCTTTTATTTTCGACCCAAAGCCAGAGATGTGTTAAGGTCAAACGAATATTAAAAGGATAGAGCGATATACAGTAAAGAGATATAATATATATATATATATATATAAATATATATTTATATATATATATGTTTATATATATATATATATATATATATATATATATATATATATATATATATATATATATATATATATATATATATATATATATATATATAAACAGCCGCCTGTGGCCCAGTGGTTAGTGTAACGGATTCGTGAGTGAAGACTCTCTACTTGGTAGATCTAGCTTAGCAAACTAGATCTTAAGCACTCATTGCTGTGTGGTGGCCTGGGAAACCATCTCTACTATATTCTCCCGTAAAGGCCAAGATGGCCTGGCCAACCCCTTATAAAGGGACTCCTGCCAATAGGGAAGGCGTCACGATATTTATTTTATATATATATACATATATATATATATATATATATATATATATATATATATATATATATATATATATATATATATATAATGGCTGTTGCTTTTATTCATTAAACGACTGGCAGACGAACTATGAATTTTCATGCAAATTTATATTAATATTAAGCACTTGATTCTTTTCATAAATTTGAGGTCATTTTATAATTTATTTATTATAATTTTTATTCATACATGTAGTTGAATATTAAGCACCATTTAAATAAGACATTTTACATGGTCAATAAATGTAAATTATACTAATAAGAGTAGTTTTTAGTTTTTGCGGGAAGAGATTAACCATTTTCCATTGAAAAGTCCAAGGATCAAGTCCAAAAAATCAAGGCGATACAACCGATATATTAGCAGGCCATGTTTCTAGAAATATATATATCGAGATGGTGGACCAAGTACCAAGTTGAGTGAGTAAAATTATGTTGCCTCTCTCAAACTCATCTGCTTGGTCGGACATCTTGATATTTATACATCCATTTGTATGGCCCGTTAATATATTGGTGGTATCCATCGATATACCATTATATAATAAATAATACGAACAAAATGGTTGAATATTGTAATATTATATTTTGATTTATGTATGAGTATAAATATTTAATTATGAAAAACCTTCATGGGAATTTATTATATTTCAGTTTAAAAATTAACCCTGTTTATCCTAGGTTGCTTATCATTATCACCTTTGAAATTACCATTGCTAGGCTGGACAAATTTATATAATAATTTGTAAAATCGATTGATGCCCAACTTAATAGGGGGTCGGATTACAGATCAAGTTTTGGTAAAATTCATTCCTAGAAAATCATCGAGAGTGTCTCGCATTTTCAGACGAAGCGGATTCCAATAACAACTTAGTCTCGAATTTAAATCAAATATTAAACGGCTCACTTTGCTTCCAATAAATTCGGCCAGGTATTAGATAAGGTGTATCATTTGTGGCACATTAAGCAGATATTATTATCATAAAATGAGTGCTTAACGGTCCATTAAACGGAAGAAAGTCAAACAACAGGTAGGTATTATTAATAATAAATGTGGCGGAGTTAATGAGATTATTTATATACAATGTTAATATTGAAAAGGCCTGAAAATTCAGATCTAGACATTTTGTATTGCATCACGTACACACAGTGTGTTGTCACCGTTTTCAACAAAAAAAAGTTTCTTACTCTCAAAAAAAATTATATTTTCTTAAAGAATGGAACTCGACAGGATGTCAAGTATTTCGAGACTTTTTCACAATGAAAAAGTCTTAAAAGAGTCGTGAAAACGGGGAAAGTGTTCCACAAAACGACATCATATTTAATTGAAGCAATGAAAATTTGATGAGAATAGTGATTTTTTTATATTGTTTATTTTTAGTAATACATAAAGTCTTCACCATTTAATTTTATATAAAATAAAGAACTTGGCTAAAACTAGTAAAAATATATATACATATAAATTCTCAAAGTTATTATTCTTTAAAAAAATATTTATGATTAATTAATTTATTATAATTAACATCCGATTATTTAATTATCAAATACAAATGAATAAATATTCAATTTATTAGATATTTGCTTCTACCATTAAATCATATGAATAGTGTACACTATTTAAGGGCTGGGGATCTTTTTCTAAGGGGATGAAGTTAGAGTCTTTATAAGGGTATGAATGGATTGGTGATTGGCTTTTAAGAAAAGGCCAAGATCATATCCCAGCTTATGCAGCAGTGGGATAAAATAATGTAAATAATCGGTATTTTCAAATTAATATATAAATAAAAAATCCACAAGATGAGAGTGCCTCTTTTATACTAACATATAAAAGAAGCCACACAAGTACACACATTATTTCTTATATTTGTAGAGTAAGAGTATTGTTTGAAAGATTTTTAATAACCGGAATCGGAAAACTTATATTTGCGATACCACAAGGGCAATAAGTCCACCCTAGATATACTTAAATTAACTGAGATTATTTTAGGGTCGTGGAGTATTGCAAGAATAAGTGAAAAAATATATTGAATATTTTTAAAACAAAAAAATATTAATAATAATTAAATAAAAATTAAAAAATCAATAATATATACATAATAATAGTACTTTTTGAATCGAGTTCGGGCCCCCATCTTGTAATTAGCTGTTTCTGTGAAGCATTTAATAGTGTTTGTTAAATACGTAATTAATAAAAAATATATTTTCTAATATTAAATATTATTTTTCTCTTATATTTGCGATACCCTATCACCCCTTAAAATATTCATGGTTAATTTTAATCCACTTTGTATATTTTAAATAAAAGTTCTTACAACATTACATACATAAGGATTCATTTTATGGTGAAATTATCGAATTCAATTTCAAAATGTGTACATCCATAATCCCAAAAATAAATTCAATTGTACAATAATCCCGAAATGTTGAAATGAATGAAAAGACTAAAGTATTTTGAATCAGAAGTCTAATCCTTTAATTCGTCATTGTCACAGACCAACTGAAATTTCCTCCTCTGCAGCTTATTCATCTAAATTTTAATCTTATAATTAGGTATTTAAATATTAAATTAATATATATATTTAAATGCCGTATCTCAAATATATTCGACGCGTGTAACATTCACAACTTAAGTTCCAACAACACTCCAACTCGAGAAGATCACTTTGAATATCATTATAATAATTTAGAACTACCAAACTCGCCGAATCCTAAAACTATTATCATATCGATTAAATTGTTATTTTGGTATATTCCATCTAAAAGTAATTATGAATGTGTGCATTTGTCAGAAATTGTAGTTAATTTAGGCGTTGCACTGCTGAATGTGACAAGTCACAAACTACTACTAAATATACCTGTCAAATTAACAAAACAAAGCTATAATAGTTTTCAGGTGTGCTTTATTAATTCACACTTAAAACATGAATACATTATAAAGCTAACAAACTGAATGAGGCGATTTTATATTATTGACTCATTTACATTAAAAAATATATATATGGGGAATATTTAAAGTTTGCGTTCGTAGAGAACAACAAGTGAAGAAAACTTTTTTAATATGAACCGCGTGTTCTTTTTTATTGTATTGTAGAACACGATTCAGTTTTCATATTATTAGGTAAACATTAAATTCATAGAATCTATTTTAGATTAATATTAATTTTATTAACATACACTTACTCACTATATATATATATTAGTAAATTGCAAAACTTTAATATGTACAATATAACCAACGGTCAAAATTTTCAAGAGATTTGATTAAAAAAATCCCAAATCCAGTTTTAATTATTTTTCAAATATTGCTTGTAACTGATTCTCTAAAACCTACGTTGTCATATAATATTTTACTATCAAAATTAATCTAATTCCGAAGTATGTTTTTCTGCTTTTACTCGATTTGATTCAAATTGGATATGGAAGATTTTTATCCCTCTAATTGTCTCTAAAAATACTTAAAATGCATCTCGTAAAATAATATATTTAAATATTATTTTAGGCTTTTACTAGCGTAATAGCTAAAGGGATAAGGCACGAGACTACAGATACTGTAATTATTGGTTCAAATCCCGCTCAAATCATACAAAATAAATCATTCGACTGCAATTAAAACTGGTAGATCAACAATAATATTATTAAAATCCCTATCAAACACCACCATCAAGTTTTACTCTAATTTCCTGGATTGTAAGGTAAATACTGACCCACCCTATCTGTGACCTATATAACTGTAACAACTAAAATAATAAACGCACTACCATTTGGGGTTGGTCCGGTCCGTTTCGGAATTTAATTTAACTGTCAATTTATTCTCATACAGGATGGGCTTGAATTATCTGAGAATATTTTAAGAAGTGTAAAAAAAAAATATTTTTAATTTAAAATAATACAAAATACTAACCGTGCTTTTGGAATCGTATTTGGGCCTTGGAATTACCCGTTTCTGTTAGGTATTCAGTAGTGTATTATGTCTTATAAATACGTAATTAATATTTTTAATATTTTTTTTAATTACCACCCATTAAAATATTCTCAGTTAATTCAAGTCCATCCTGTATATATATTTCATATTTTAAGGATGTTTAGGGTTGTCATCGTCAGTAATAAAAGCAAGTACTTGTTGAAATCCAAAGGTATGTAATTCGGATTGTATATACGGCAATGATATTTTGATAGTAGGCGTTAAAGCCTTGGCAAGTTTTAGTCGAGTAAAGCATTTAGTTGGAGGATGAAGACATTAGCGATGGATAAGAGCCGAAGATGGCTGGTTGGATGTGGTGCAAGACCATCTTCTCATTCATCAAAACCTGAAATTTGATTATGGGATACAAATCGGTGCCGCTTCAGAAACGCCCGCAAAAACGATCTCTTTCAACCAGGCATTCTCAACTAAAGATAAAATATTAAATAACCCATATAAGCTTTTATTATATGAAATTGAATAAGCTACCGATATAGATACAACTTGGGTTACAATTAGTTGGGTAAAATCATTAACAGTAAAATTGCATAAATATAAACGTGCATTATAAGATACCAGAAGACGTCTTTTAATATGAGGATTTATCACAAAACATTACACCAGAATAAATCTTATAAATATGAAGATATATCACAAAATATTAAATCGGTATGAAAATTGTATTCATATTATGGTTAAAAAATATTATATTTATCTCTTTCAAATATTCATCACTATCGAGAGAGCTTTGTTGTATTTATAATTAATTGAAATCCCTTTTGTAAATATATTTTATAATCAATTTATACAGATTGATGATTGGGGTTATTTTTATACTTTACACATAATTATTCAAGTAAAGAATTATTAGGTTGAAAATTGCCTTGATCGTTTTTCGATAAAATATTTTAAAAATGATATATCTTTTATTCATAGATGCACTCCTAGATCCAAAAATACGTTGTGTAAAATAAATATGAAGATATATCACAAAATATTAAATCGGTATGAAAATTGTATTCATATTTTGTTTATAAAAATATTATATTTATTTTTATTTATAATATTATATTTATTCATCAATATAGAGAGAGCTGTTGTATTTAAAACTATTTGAAATCATGTTGTATAGACATTTTATAATTTATTTATATATATTGGCGTTATTTTTATACTTTACATATAATTATTCAAGTAAAGAATTATTAGGTTCAAAATTCGACAATTCCAAAAATCCACTTTATAAAATACATCATACCAGAAAAAATATTAAATATGAAAATATATCCCAAAACATTGAATTTAAATGAAAACAAAAACAGATCATATGAATTTTCAAAAGGATTGAAACAACCATGACAGATAGACCTTTTTTATATTTTAAATTATTATAAAATTATAAAAAAAGTGCATTATAAAAGATACCAGAAAACTTCTTATAATATGAGGATTTATTACAAAACATTAAATTGATATGAAAATTATATTCATATTATGGTTAAGCAATATTATATTTATCTCTTTCGAATATCCAACAGGCAGTTTTTTTATATTTTAAATTATTATAAAATTATAAAAAAGTTCTTATACAATAATTTTCTAGAGTTGTTAATATATATAAAAATTGTTATATAGTTTGCTACTTTACATAAAATTGATTAACAACTGTCATGTTCATACATTTATTCAATAAAATAATATATATTTAATTCATAGATAAATCTGTTGAATTCTTGTTCCCTGAATGATAATGGTGGTGTAAGTGAAGGCGTAGAAAATTAAACCGACGATGGAGCAATTCTGGTTTTTGCCCAAAGAGGATATAACACGATGGTGTAAGGGGGTTGGAAAGAGGGGGTCATGAAATATTCAACACCCTGCTAAAATCAGATTTTAATTATATGATAATGTGCTGCGAGAGCCCACATCCAAATTGTTATTTGTAAGACCAGCCAGCCATTCTTAACCCAAATTTCATATTTCACAAAAATATCACCCTCGGCTGAATTTATACAACATTATATAATACACGGGGGTTGAAATTGAAACTGTAAACTTATTTGTTGTATGAAGACTTCCTTGGGGAGCAAAACAAGTGAAATAATGCAATATTCAGGGTCTCACAGAGTTTGTCCCGACTGCAAATGAATTCTCCAACAGAGTTTCCAATATATTCAACAACAAACCTGATATTATGACTTCAAATATACACGAATTTAAATTATATGTTTGGAACTTAAAATTATTATTTTTAAGTAATGAAACATTTGTTAGTAACAAGTTGAAGCAGTCGCTTCAGTCAAGAATTCATCGCTTCATCAAATTTTCTACTACTCCAAAATGCTCTAATTCAACCCCTTTTCATTCTGAATGTAATCAACAACATGCATAAACCTAAACTACTAGAAAATTTACAATCATAATTTTAATTTTATTTATAAACAACTATTTAGTAGTGGGAGAAACACCCCACATTTCTAAAAAAAACAATAAACAAAATTAAATAATATACAGGATGGACGTGAATTAACTGAGAATATTTTAGGGGATGAAAAAAATATATACACAAGTGACAGTCACTACTGCTTACACCAGTACTTCACAGAAACAGCTGATTCAAAGATGAGGGCACAAACTTGATTCCAAAAGCACTATTAATATTTTTTAATTTATAATTAATAATATTTTTTTTCACTTTAAAAGATTTTGTTTTGTTTTTTTTTCCACATTCATCGTAATACGTATACAGAGTGGATTTTTACCCAGTGAGAATATTTTAAAGGGAGGTATTGTGTCACAAATATATAACAAATAAATTATTTTTAATTGGTGATTACCTTTATTTAAGCATAATTTCGGCTAATAATAATAAGCATTCGCTTTGATTTGTAGCTTATAAGACACGTAAACTGTCTGATTATTTTATGTAT
Organism: Agraylea sexmaculata; assembly: GCA_022606485.1. Lineage (NCBI taxonomy): Eukaryota > Metazoa > Arthropoda > Insecta > Trichoptera > Hydroptilidae > Agraylea > Agraylea sexmaculata. The sequence goes on along the minus strand of JAGTTH010003590.1, from coordinate 5,137 downwards.
AATAAAGCTTAAAATATTATATAAATAAATTAATAAAAATTAACCCTGTAAAGTTTCCATGAGGTTTAAAGAATATTCTATTCAAATCAATGCATTTCATACATATTTTTATTGGAATTTTCTACACAAAAATACAGCGTACGGATTATATTTTATAAAAAAGTGGATTATTGTTAGCACGTAAAAGCTCCGATAACGTATGGATTAAAAAATAAATAATACAGAGTCCATTTACAAGGAAAATTCATATTTTTAATCACATGAAACGAACATTATTTTACTCGGTGTTAATTTAACCTAGTACTTTTTAAAATTCAATATTTAGTAAGCCTGGGTTTAGTTATACTTTTTTGTGTTAACATTAAATCTATATAAAAAATATTGATTAATATTATTCCCGGTAATAGAAGTTATACACATACTTACATATATTGGAATAACGGCCTTATTCAGTATAAAAGTGAGTGAGTCGTGCTAGAGCTAGTATACGTATACGAATAGAGCTGGCCGACTAGAGCTTGATAATATTGATAAACACGCATACGCACCGCACGCACACACTCTCATTCACTATTATATTGAAAGCGGCCGTAAGTGTATCGAAAACTTATTCTCCATTAAAGTGGAGCTTGCGTCTTTCCTAATTTTAAGCCGAATTAATATATTATACATCCCTTAAAAGGCATATATTATTGAAAATTTTATTTTAAAATAAATCTGGTGTAGTATTTATGATTGTGACGGTGTGATGATGATTTAAAGTAGAGTAGTTGAACAAGAGCAAAGCCCAGGTAGACTACAGTACTAACAACATTACATCACTTTAATGAATGCAAAGCTTGTCCTACAACCTTTACTCGACACACATTCAAACAGTTCAGTTTCATTCAATTTACTATTCTGTATACTATAAAAAAACAGCAATAATTGTGTTAGTAATCACATTTTTAAACTGTGAATGACCATGGCTCAATTCCCAACCAGTGCAATTTGTCTTGAAACAGTGAATGATCAACTAATTGATGTTTAAGTGACTCAAGGTGATTCTTACCCAAATAAATTAATACACGTTTAATATGAAACTCCGATCGATCATCAATGACATTATTTACTTAGTATTCTCGTATTATAGATATATTTTTTTCATATTAAAAATATAAATTGTACTTATCAAATTGAGCCTAATCAACTTTATTTAAAATAATGTGTTTTTTAAGTTCAGCTATTATATGTTTATTATTATGTTATTATATTATATTTTTTGAAAAAAAGTAGCCGATACCACTGATATATTAGCAGGCCAGACAATTGGATGTATGAATATCAATATGGCGGACCAAATAGATGAGTTTGAACACGTTAATCAAAGTAATTAACAGTGTTTTAACAACAGTAATGAAGAGCGATGTGCACCTCTATAGAGAATATGTCTCACTCACACTCGTCTACTTGGTCCACCATCTTGATATTCATACTTCCGTTTATACGTAGTATCGGTGTAGCCCAAAAACCTTGTTTGTTGATAAAGGACTATTTGCAACCAACACAGTATGAATCAGGGGAATGAATGAATTAATATCTATCGATTTAAATATTCCTTCAATAAGATTATTTATATACTTTTGATTTTAAAATTTCAATTTTATTTAGTTGAAAACGTTTGCTACTTCGTCAGCTGGTATTTCTAATAGCTGGAAGGACTTTTAACAGAACCTCTAGTTTTACAGCCGACACCAATTGTACAGAATACAATCATCTTCTTTAGTACTTATTAAATATATTAAAATAGCTAAAATAATTATATCTACCATCCTAATCTGATTTCCAGTGCGAATGAAAAATTTCCAATTTAGTTCATCAATTATTTTAGAACAAAATAAAACTAATAATGCGTTACAGCATAACTACATATTAATTATCGTAATATTTTATTGTATTTCCCCAAATGATGGCGGTTTTGTAGCGCTGTAGTCGTACCGTAGCTACGGCGTAGTCGTCGTAGTTTCTAATAATAATTACAATTTTATAGTGCTCAATAATATAAATATTGAATTTAAATCAACCAACGAGAATTATATACATATATTTTGCAGGCGACAGTACTCGAGCTGTGAATCTATGTAGCGGATTGTTCTAATTGAGATAGATTTGTTTCAGTTCTCCTGCATTTGCTTTAGTATTGTAAATGTAGTTTTATTATCCCCTATCGTGTTTTAGTACTGAACTACAGAACTGTTGATACTTGATTGGAATTCATACGGTATTACACTGTTTATTCACACCCCTTCGCCGTGGGAATAAATAGAATATCGATCATATCGCTTGATTCATACAATATGAATATAACCAAATTGTAAATTAAATCAGTAAATTTACGTACATTGGTTAAACGATAACTGTTATATATAGAGTACTCCAAAGATGGTGATAATTCCTTCAAAAAAAATATTTGCATGATGACATTGAACAGTTTTCAAAGAAAGAACTTAGTGTTCTTTTATTGTAATATATTATTAAATATTTTGGTGCAAATATGTAAGTTTGGTTTTAATATAATATTATTTATAAATATTCCATACTAGTTTTTAATTGTTTATATAATATCTTTATTAAGAAGTTTCTATCACTGCATATATAACTCAAAAACGGATTATTTATTTATGACCTATCAGCTTGTACATTTATATTATAGTTTTTTCATGCTGACATTTTTTCTATTGACATAAGAAATAAAGGCTTTTCGACTAGTTAAATCTAGTCATCAATAGAGAATAACGTTGTAGAAATTGATTTCTACCGCTGACTGAATGAAAAACCTTATTTTTTTTAGTAGAGGAAATTAATTTTAACTACCCCTTAAAATCTTAACAAAAACAAATTCCGATTCAAGAATACTATAAAAAGAATGAAGCTTGTTTTAACATTCATATGAATATATTAGTTACTCTTTAAATAAAGTTAATGGCTAGTAAATGAAGTAAAATATATGTATGTATATTATTATACTACAGAAAACACCGATATTTGAATGTGTAATTATTAATTTAGGATTTTTTATCGTTCAAATTAAAAATCTATAGAAGAATAAATGTTACTTGGTTTATAAATTACACCTATTTAGGTTTATTTTGATAATAAAATACTCTTGTTTAATATAATCTTAATACATGTTTTTTGATAAAGTGTATTTTTTATTTATATTTAGAAGGCTGAATGAGGAGGAAAAATCAGCAAGGAACAAATAAATGACGAAATTGTCGAGCTTGCAAGTCATCTTTCGCAAATTGCTGTGGAAAAACGATATCCAAGAGTCGTTTTGCATTTGTGAGGATAAGCAAGTCGCAATGAAGGATGCGGAAGACGACTTTTAAAAAAAAAGATACATAAGAAATACGATGGAAAAGTGCAATCAGAGTTAATTGTGACTGTCGGTTAGTCCCTTAGGCGACAATGCTAACCACCCTTAGGGCCTAGGGGTTTGTCACACATTTAATAATTTTATGCTATTAAAGTACTACAAAAACTAAGTAATACATAAGTGAATCATCCCTCAGGATAACATGGAGATTAAACATGATCTAAGGTTCATTTCATGAATTTGTAGAGTAAATTTCACACTAAAATAGGCGACATTACTCACTATAAGCCGTAATTGGTCACACAACTACAGGTTAATTCTTGGAATTAAATCGAGGTCATCATCTGTTTTCGATTATATTTGTAATACCCTACCACCCCTTAAAATATTCTCAGTTAATTCAGGTCCACCCTGTATAATTTATTTTTTTATTACGATAACAGACTAAAATTAATAAAATCTTGATTAGATTTCCGATCCATGTTTACTATGATTTCCTGAATCTGAAATCAGACAGAGCCGCCCTATAAGTGACCTGTGTAATAGTTAAATAGATCATTGACAGGTAAAATTTAATAAAATGAATTTTGACATTTTTATCAATAATCACAACCGTTTACGGTAAATTTTTTCGCCACTGCGTGTGTATACAATTTGAAATTTACCTTAAACTTTCATGAAATGAACTTTATCTATAAATAAAATTTTATTACCTAATATATTTTTATTTCCCCGTCTTAATAATATGATCAAAATCTAATTAAACATAGAACTGGTTATGTTTTATATGTTATAATAATAGTGTCTAGTTATAGTTATAATAAAACGGTTGTAGTAGTTGGAGAATAGCAGTGCATTTTCACACAATTTAATCCCCAGAGATAAAAACTTTAACTGTAGTTAAAAATGGACTCTGCAAAGCGAAACAACTAAAATAATATTATATTAGGCATTTATACAGTGTGGAATATTTTAAGAGGAGATTATTACAGACAGAAAGCAATGGCTATTTTTATCAATACGAAATAACTGTAGGTTTTTATTACTAGCGGAAATAAATATGGTTGCCACTACTATCCACCACCAATTTATATTATATAATAATGAGTTTACATTGTAAAGCCGTCTTCAATAGGATTGCTTTAATAATTATTATTATAGTTCGGATCGTAAAGTAGGGCAAATGTCGAAGGTTTATCAACCCTTCATCTACAAGTCTACATTTTAAACCTTCATTAACTTAACCGACCAAATTATCGAAACCAAAGACTACTTTACTTCTTTTGATGTTAAAATATCAAATTTGGTGTATATTTATTTTTAGAGGACGTATACTTGATTCCATTTTATGAATATGTAATAACCCGAACTGTTATGGTTAATATAATATTTCTATGAAACTATCGTATGTTAAAATATCGTTTTGAAGCGCAAAATAACGAATTCATATTTTTTTATTACAAATAATAATTTATTAAGTATTTAATTATCGTATACAAATACCGTAACTATAAGTTCATATCCTACTCAATGTGAAAAATATAATATAATATTTAATCCGTCATTACAATCAGGAATTACAAATTCCCGCCCCAAGCCAGGTTTACTCAAATTTCCTGGAATATACAGCAAATCCAGAGCTGATTATTACCTCTATACTATAAAAACACACGTACATAAACAGAAAGAAAAAATATTAATAACACTATCATCATCATTCTTGTATTAAACATGTAGACAAGAAAGACTAACTTATGAAGATCAGCTATATATATATAT
>JAGTTH010003589.1:0-11735 GCA_022606485.1 Agraylea sexmaculata | reverse complement strand
AATATATCGAGGGTATACTGCCAAAATGCATTAAGTCATATTTCATAGTTTTGATATAAAGGCGAATTAGTGAAAAAAATCACAGTCTTAACAGAACTATAAATTTATGGTATATATTTAAATAATTTACAATGTGGTGTAAGTCAATGACTTCTTTTATCTCTCTCCACCTCTATTTTAACTGCCAGAATTAACTAACTAACAGAAACTAAAAATGTAATTCGACTTAATATTTTTTTTCTCCCTAAATATTGATGATACGACTAAGTGCGTTTTGGCAGTAGATAACGTAATAAAAAACATATACAAATGCATCCTTAACTCAAAATATGACTAAGTGCATTTTAGCAGTATAAAAAAATAAGTTGACCTAAAATATAAATTGATAAGCTAGCATGGCCAAAATTAAATATTATGCTGATATTAATATAAAAATATAATCTTGTTGAAACTTTTTATAGTCTGTTTACTCAGAATGGCTACAATAGCTGGTATTGGGGGCTCCAGTTCAGTTGATTATATGAATTTAATAATTCCTAAAATGAACATGAATACAAAAGGCGTACATTCAACATTATTTGCCATGTGTTTCAGGGGTGAAACGATTACCACTTCGCGTGTCATAAAGGAGAGGCCTGAAGTTGATTGAATCAGTTGCATTTGCGGTTTCGTGTATATTTTATAACATGTTATATAAAATTGTAAGGCTTACACATTCCAGTTTAGATTTACTGTGGCTAGACTGATTGAAATTCACACACGTTTGGATTCAGTGATTTAATTTATTCACAAATGCATATCAGGTGTTTTGACAATATACTACGAGTTCCTCATCTACAACTATATACAAGATAAAAAGCGAAAAAAAATAAATAAACAATACACTTTGTGTGGTTTTAATCTGAAGAGAGGAAACGTGACTTTCCTACTAAAAGCGTGCGTCAAAAATATAATCACCCAAATTATGTATATTCTTTACCAAAAGTTTTAATAATACATGCATATATGCAGAATTGATGAATTTATATAAAGTTTTCATTAGTATTATTTTATTCTGACTGAATCTGTAGGTTCATAAGGTTTATACAAATTAAAAAATGACATACATGAACGGGCGGGCACCTTGTAGGAATCTAGGAGGGGACATATAAGTCAAAGCATTATCGGCTCCTCATTCAAGAAAAATAATAAATGTCATTAAATAACACCAAATTTATATTAAAAATATAGAGTGTTTTTTATTTAAATTATTTATTTATATACGCTCAGGTTGAGTTTTTGATTTTTTTAAATACAAATTTTGGGTTTTTAGACACAACAACATATTAATTTATTATCTGTCGTTGATTTTAACTATTACTAGTTACACAGGTTACCAATAATCGCTTCAGCATTGACCTTACAATACAGGAAATCAGAGTAAACTGGATCAAGGCGATACAATGGGATTTTATATTAATATTATTCCCGATCTCCCAACTGATCAAATATTTATTTGTTTCCTTTAGCGGGATTTGAAGTCATATTTGTAGCCATGCATCTTATCCCCTGAGCTATTAACATGTTCAAAAAGCATGAATTGTTTATATGTAAATACACAGATAGAATAATATTAATTTTAATTACTACAGTTTTACCAAATCTATCCTTCTCCAAATAAAATAATATTTTATTCTCTCAATCCAGTACAGTATAGAGGTCATAATCTACTCTCAGGTTATATTTTTCAGTATTATTTGTTAAATAACGGTAATAATACAGTTGTAGTAAGATATTATGGTGAGTGCATGGTGACATCCCATAGAGTACCTACAAGTCATGAATAAAGAAGACACGTGTTTCAAAATAAGCTAGTATTGTGTCGTTTAAAGACGTGAGAGTTGAAGTGTTACTCGGATTATTTATATATTAAAAAATTATTGGTTTTGTTGGAATTATGCTTTCATTTTTAACAAAGTGTCAGAGATACATGTAACATTTAACTATAGCATCCCAACATTTTTTTTAACCTCGACAATAACAAAACACGTGGAGCACATATGGCATTCGTTATAACATTTTAAAAAGGAGCACGATATTGGTTTGTATAGATTGAACATTATATCAATGTACATTTATTGATTTTTCATTAGTTTCTTATGTTTATGTACTAATTTACTGCAGACGACTCTTATTTATGCAGTAAACATTTTATTTTATAGCTGTCTCGCCTCTGAGCATGTCTAAAGTTTGACATTTACTCTACAAGCATAATAAAGAGAGAGTAATCTATATTATTTAATGAAAATACAGGGTAAGGATATTACCTTTAAATATCGTGTAATGCATTGTTTAATTAACAATTGTTCATAGAATTTACAGTGAAATATTTGGGAAATTATTATCAAATATTTTATTTTATATTTCTGTATACAGTGCTTGTTTTGAGTATGGCAACACCAATATCAGTTTTTATTATGGCAAGGTAGTAGGCATAATATATGCGGTTTACATTTATGTATTACGTTATGCATGTGCATTGGCCACCGCGCAGCTTCTATTTTCAATAAACCTGAAGGATTAAAAAAAATGTAAGTAAAATACATTTTTTTTATATTTATAGCAATGCAATACATATTATACAGGCCATCATATACAAACTAATAAATTTATCAAATGCCATTCTGAGAAAACAATCAATAAAGAATATGTACCTACATACGAGTATATTGAATGCATTTGATATTGACAGAGTAAATTAAAATTTGGAGGATATTTGAATTATTACTAGCGTAATAGCTCAGGGGATAAGATGCGTGACTACAAATACTGTGATCATAGGTTCATATCCCATTTAAGTAAAAAAAATGATTTGATCGGTTATTACGAATAATATTAATAAAATCTCGAACGATCGTTGATCCAGGTTTACTATAATATCCCGTATTGTAAGGTAAATAATAAAGCAATTATTAAGGGTCAGTTTCTTCAAGTCGTGTTAAATCGTGTGCTACGTGGCAAGAGATTGTACGAATCTCGTGTCATATACAAATATTCCGTTTCTTGAAGGCGTGTCAAAGCTATAGCCGAGAGGTTCCGATCTGTGTATCGCAAGCATTCAAGAGAACTTGGATGCAGGCGACTTGAAACTGGAATATGGTGGATAGCACGAGATTTAGATATAACACCTGGATATCTAAATCTTGAAGTAACGCATTTGGTGGGTAAATCGGCGAGTAACTAGCTCGAGATTTAACACGACTTGAAGAAACCAGGCTTAAGTCGGTGACCTGTGTAACTAGTAATAATTTAGATCACCGACAGACAGTTAATTAACACGTTGTTATTAACCCTCTCAAAAAAGCCCCGTTAAAGATGTAGGTTCTGTGGTATTCCAGAGAAATATTTTAATAATTGCTGAACTTAAATGAAAGGTGTTCAGCGAGCAGGTGTTTTGGTTAGTGCTTTAAGATATGAAAAGCGTGTTAAGATGAAGAGTAGAAGTACAGCACAATGATGTCAATCTGGAGCGAGGCTAATTCGCTTAGTCCCGCCTACTTTAGTCTCCATTAGAGAGACGAGAAGCTACAATATGACCGTGATTAAAACTCAGTTAAACACTCTCGGAAGCTCTTTCTCTTCCTCTAATATAATTACTAAGGCCATCTCTACAGAGAACACGTCTACTATCCACCACTAATTATTATTAATCACTATAGACACATTTTATGGCATGAAAAAATATTCTTACGTGATATGTAATGGACATTCATGAATGCACAAACACTCGTTTTTGCGTATGCATAATATGATGAAAACACTTGAATCAAATAGAAGAGATGATCAATATTTGCCAGAAACACGGGAAACGTTCCTCTGGATAAACAAGTGCAAATAATAAAAAAAATAACTCAACTACACGCGCATGCAAAAAAAAAAAAACTTAAGCGGTAACCTAGATGAACAACGTAGCTTGTAGGACATTGTTTAATGCTCCATTATAGTAAATAGGTCACAGGACTTTAAAGATATAGAATGAAGGGATTGAATGATTTTTCTACTCATAATAACAGTGGGAAAATAAAATAAAAATGTTACTTGGATATTGAGGAAAGTAAATAAATATTTTTATTATACATATTTAATTTGAGTATGTCTTGATGAGAAATCAAAGAATTAAATCCCAGTTCAATGCAATTGTCGGTCAAATCATATTGTTTAAATTATTATGAACTCGTGTTGAAACGTGACCCAAGATTAATTCATTCAATTCCATGGCGCAATTGAAATATTACTAACCAACAAATACAGGGTGGACTTGAAATAAGTGAGAATATTTTAGGGGGTAGTAGGGTTTCGCAAATATAAGCAAAAAAATACAACCTGTCTTTGGTTGAACTTCAAATAAATTAAAAGCGAATATTTAATTTCAATACGATCATGAAACAAATATACTAAAAAAAAAAGTTTGTGAATCTTCAGTTATTATAATGAGTGAATAAATGATGTCATCATAGAAAAACAAAATTCATTTCAAGGTCAAGTTCAAATGAATAAATAAGTATGTTGTCTTAACGCCTAAGGTCGCTGACCGTATTTGCATAACAACTAATTGTACACACTATGATGTCATAATGTCTCAGGTTGCTGACCGTGTGTCCCGTTTGAGGTTATGTTCTTGTTTACGTACTATTGTTGTTTCATGAATTCTATGACGTATGCTTATAATAATACAAATTCAAATCAGGCGGTGAATCACCTTATAAGTAAAAACGTAAGATTCTCAAACATTTTAAAATAATAATTAAAAATTGAAAAATTTTACTAGCCGACTTGGACCATTAATGAAGGTGTGGTTGTGTTACATTTTATGTACCATTCCTTATATTTAATTATTTTAAGTTGAATAAAATACATGTTGTATATTAACATATTTAACAGACACAACACTTCACAGAAAAAGTTTGGTTCTAAAACCACTATTAATATTTTTAATTATTTTTTTAATCTTATTTTTGCAATACCCTACCACCCCCTCAAATATTCTCAGTTAATTCAAGTCCACCCTGTATATACAAGTAGTAAATAAATGATAAAATCAATTCGTACTACAGGTAAAACTCATTGGACAGCATTTCGTAGTGGAAACGAGCAGTCTACGATGTACCGCAAATTAACCCACAAAATTCTCATTTTATTTTTACCAGATAAATAAAATTATAAAAAAGTGTTAATAACTACACAGTAAACATATAACATAGTCTAAGGTGTGTGTATGTTATTCGGATATTTATAGTATTCGGAGTATAGGAAACTGGAACTGTGCAATGTTAGGACTTAATGAAGAAACTAATATAAAAAATCCTAAATAATATATTGTTTTATATTGAGGGCCGTTTACATAATCTTCAATATAGACGGTGCAAGTGTCTGATATATTTTATTAATATAATAGCATTTATTTTCAATACAATACACATTACAATAAGAAAAATATCTATCCAATAAAAAAATACCTAGTCCAATAATATTATTATGAATAAATTTCACTTATTTGAGGGTAATGAACATTCTTTCGATGCAGATTATTGCAATATTATTTATTTAAATATTAGTAGGGCAGTGAATGGGTTATTAGAGGAATGAATACATCGCACCAGACGTTTAATTACCTGCCGTTGCAAAATGGTCAGACACAAACATGAACCTAAAAGGGCTCACATTACATATTTTACAACAGAAACTATACATGTTTAATACGATTTCACTGAAATTACGTATATTCTGTTATAAATAGAGAAAATTTAAACCGCGTAATGAAGTTTTACCGTCAAAATTTAAAGAAATTCAATCAGCTTGCAAAAATCTGTTGTACCTACTATATTTATGTACAATATTAATATTTATCAATTGGCTTCAACAATTAGAGTTCCAGACAACTAGATGTATAAATATCAATATGGCGGACCAAGCAGACGAGACTGAGTGAGAAAATTAGTGTTGCCTCAAGTGGATACATACTTGTCTGGCCTTCTAATATCAGTGGTGTCACTTCAATACGTTTAATGTATTATCGATATTGATAATTAAGTAGTTTCATTCATTCATGTATTGAATATTTATAAAGAATATATTATAACTAGGGCAATTTTAATTGAAATTTTAATTTTTTTAATGTTTTTGATGTTCTGTTTGGTATTTTAATAGGAAGGTTCTATTTTGAGTTTTGATTTCATTTTTGCTTTAAAGTTGTTTATGTATCTATCAGAAGAAGTTTGAATTTTCTCCCAATAAATATTGTTTTTTTTAGAAGTGTCATTTATTATGAATTATCAAATATCTCTAATATTCTTTTGAAATTAATTTAATATTATTATCTTTAAAACACCCGTTTCGAGATTTGAGATATGTATTAATTGTAATAAAATATTATTATTCTATCTGGTAACACTGATGGTTGAGAGATCCGTACAGACATACAACATACACACACGTTTAACAATTATAGATATAATTACGCCCCATAATCGCAATTATTTTGTCCAGTTGGCCCAGTTTATAGGAAAAATGTATATTTTCAGATTTATAATTTGTGTAAGCACACATCAATCCTAAAGGTGGTGAAAATAGCTCTTCACCTTTCCATAAATAGAATCGTTAAACACGTATTCCATTCACGACCAGCAGAACAAACCTTGGCACAATGCACATTACATTATAATTGCTATACCATGCTGGAAATATACACTCAAAATATTAGATACTAATCTCTAAATGCGGTTATTATTTTTAAACAATACGTAGTAAGTAGTTCTGTGCATGAATTGAGAATTTTATGAAGCGGAATATCACATTTCAACGTGGATATTTTATTATAGAATCGTAACTACAAATAGGTTACACATATATATGATATATAAGCATTGTTTAAATAACTAGGCATAATAATATTTTAACTGGAAATATCATGGAGGCATATATAAAATGTTATCTGTAAAAAGTATTCGTACAACCGACTTAAGATTGGGTTTCTTAGGCGTGCGTCGCCGTAAAAGTACACCGTAAAGACGGTAATAGAGTTGCTTTGCTGTACTTTTGATCGGTTTTTTGTTAATTAGTGCCTCGCCCGATGCTTAGAAAAGGCATTAACTAACAAAAAAAACCGTTCATAAGTGTAGCTAAGTAACTCTACTATCGTATTTATTTATTCATTACTTTAAAACTACACACTATTTAATTTTTGTTTGCCTATAATATTTTTTTCAAAATTTATTTTATGAAACCCATACGTTTACTTATGATATGATATGTTTACTTATTTTTCTGGACTTTAGAATATTTCCACACAAGTCAAATATTTTGGAGTTACGAGACCTGCAAAGAAAGCCGACGATAATACGTTTCCACTAGTGTAAAGATATTCGGATATGATTTAAAAACACATTCTCATTAACAATTCGGATATGCTATTTACATGACGTGGCATTTTTTCATCATAATGAATTTATAGAAAAAAAACAATGGCGCTGACTAATGCGTTTACAATAACAAATAAAAATGTACACTAATCAAAATATCACATATTTACTAGCATAATATAGCTCAGGGGATAAGACGCGTGACTACAAATACTGTGGTCATGAGTTCAAATCCAGCACAAGGCAATAATTTTTTAATAGATTTGATCGGTTATTACGACTGGGAAATCGGGAATAATATTAATAAAATCCTGATCGATCGTCTTGATCTAGGATTACTCTGATTTCCTGTATTGTAAGGAAAATACTGATTATTAGATCGGTGATCTGTGTAACTAAAGATCACCGACAAATAATTAACACGTTGTTGTGTATTAAAAAAACCTGTAGATTCTCTGGTATTCTAGACGACTGTTTTATCTTAAAAATTATTAAAACTATCTTATAATGTCGGGTATATAATGAAGAATAAATAGTCTTTGTAAAATGTTAAACATGGGGATTACAAAACAATGTGGGAATGAAAGAAGAGAACAACAGCTGGTTGCAAGCGATACAAACTTTGTATAACAATACACAAGATATACAGAATAGTTGTGATGGAAACTAAAACAAAACACATATTGTAGATATTACAGATAGATGAGAATCTCACCTGTCATATTCTCGATTGTCCTCGTCGCAGCGCTCGTCCTTCATGTCCCTCCAGGACTTGCCGTGCCTACAAGTGGTCACCAAGATGACATCCTTCTCGTTGTGCAGGTGCCACAGAGAATTCCTGGTATCACTTCCAATTCCGTGGACGTATCTCTTCCCCTTGAATGCCAGAAGATATTTCTTATCAGTCGGAAACGGATTGGCGGGGGCTGTTCCCGGTTCTCCGCCTTTCTCCGGGTGTTGGCGGTGAAATAACGGAAGAGAGACATCGAACCCTGGACGAAATCTCGTCACCGATGCACTCGCCTTAGCGAGGATGGCCTTTCCAGGATCGAAGCCGAGAGCGTCTTCAGCGTAATCAGGCCAAGTACCCGAGTACAGGTTGAATATCACATGATTCTGGCCGTCGTTCCAATATGGCAGCTTGCGCAGTCTTCTCTGGACATCCCTCACACAGTCCGGAGACAGAGGATCCCTGTCCAGAGTGTCCACCCCCAGCACGAACAGGCAGGCCTCCCCAGGGTCCTCGGTCAGGTAGCGAGACTGCCTCAGCGCGGACAGCAGCTTCCTGTACGAGGGGCTGACTGCTCCTTCTGCCGGGTACACGTACACCTTGACTCCGTCCTTGCACTTGCTGGCGTCAAAGCAGGTCTCCATGCGGCAGGAGTCAGGAGAGGAAGGGGCGCGGCTGGGGGTGCGTACTATGGCCCTGGCTGCATTGCTCTCTGTTTGGCGGCAGAAGGGCTGCAGGGCGGGCGGCTGAGGGGCGGGGCTCTGTTTGGCCTTGAGTCTGTGGCCGCCGAAGTAACAGTAGGCCAGGAAGGCGCAGCAGACTATGAGCAGGAGGTACCTCTTCTTGGCCTGCATGCTGCTGCTCCTCATGTACTCATGTATGCATGCAGTCACCAGGCCTCAGCACAGCAGCTGTCACATGCCGAGGATCCAGGCAGGTCCAGGATGCACCATCTCACTGACCGCAAGTGTTGTCAGCTGGTGCCAGAGTGCCGCACGTCGTCCCCCACTGACACTTCCAGTCACACTGACAGTTGTATGCAGCGCCAAGCGGCAGACACCGGTACTATTCTATCACCATGGTAACGCGCAAGCGCACTAATACATACCCGCTACCAATTATTTATACATATTATTATTTATTACAAAAACAACACAAATATTAACAATCTACACATTTTTTCACGAACATTATCACACTAAATAATATAATAAACCTAGAAGTCGGCGTTTACCTTTTCATTAGAGAAATGAAATGCCGTCTTGTCGGAGAGATATTAAATTTGCATTTCATTTGACTGGACACTTGAATTGAAAAGTTTGCCTCGTTTTAATTTCTCATCATACTTCATGGAAATTATATGCACTCTCAATAACATCTACAGTCAATCCAACTAAATAATTAATTATGTATTAAAGTTTTGAATTTAAAATGTCTCATCTTGTGTGATAATAATGGCGTGTTATTATATTTACACCACATTTCACTGATTTCATTTAAAAAAATGTACATCTTAATTAGAGAAAATGAATGTGACATAAAAGATATTAGTAATGTGTGTAATATAATGTGTTTTGGCAATGAGGAAGTGATCTAAATGGACAAATATTTATGAGATACTGAAGATATCTTGACATGGTCGTCACGTCCATGTTGCGTGTCAATTGAAGACGCAACGTGTGCCATTACTTGATGACAATCAGGGGTCTTTGAATATTATCTAAATTAAATATTATATATTTATTGTTTGTACAAATTAATAGATGGAATATCTTGTATTATGGACTAAAGTTTCAGTTAACTTGCATTTAGATAGATAATGTACCTACTTAAAGATAAATCAATAAAAATTCCCAGGTACTTTATATATTTAGCATGTTAGTGATCTTTAAATCTATAATAGTAAACAGTAACAAAGTTACATGTAGATTTAAATCAGCAATAAGCTCAGCATACTAATAAGTGAATTTTTCATAATAATATTATTATTGGACTAGGGTATTTTATTGGATAAATATTTTTCTTGTTGCAATGTGTATTGTATTGAAAATAAATGCTATTATATTAATAAAATATATTAGACACTTACACCGTCTATATTGAAGATTATGTAAACGGCCCCCAATACGAAAAAAATATATATTATTATTTAGGATTTTTTATATTAGTTTCTTCATTAAGTCCTAACATTGCACAGTTCCAGTTTCCTATACTCCGAATACTATAAATATCCGAATAACATACACACACTTTAGACTATTTTATATGTTTACTGTGTAGTTATTAACACTTTTTTATAATTTTATTTATCTGGTAAAAATAAAATGAGAATTTTGTGGGTTAATTTGCGGTACATCGTAGACTGCTCGTTTCCACTACGAAATGCTGTCCAATGAGTTTTACCTGTAGTACGAATTGATTTTATCATTTA
Source organism: Agraylea sexmaculata (assembly GCA_022606485.1). NCBI lineage: Eukaryota > Metazoa > Arthropoda > Insecta > Trichoptera > Hydroptilidae > Agraylea > Agraylea sexmaculata. The sequence goes on along the minus strand of JAGTTH010003589.1, from coordinate 1,177 downwards.
TTTACTACTTGTATATACAGGGTGGACTTGAATTAACTGAGAATATTTGAGGGGGTGGTAGGGTATTGCAAAAATAAGATTAAAAAAATAATTAAAAATATTAATAGTGGTTTTAGAACCAAGCTTTTTCTGCGAAGTATTGTGTTTGTTAAATATGTTGATATACAACATGTATTTTATTTAACTTAAAATAATTAAATATAAGGAATGGTACATTAAATGTAACACAACCACACCTTCATTAATGGTCGGCTAGTTAAATTTTTCTATTTTTAATTATTATTTTAACAAGTTTGAGAATCTTACGTTTTTACTTATAAGGTGATTCACCGCCTGATTTGAATTTGTATTATTATAAGCATACGTCATAGAATTCATGAAACAACATTAGTACGTAAACAAGAACATAACCACAAACGGCACACATGGTCAGCAGCCTGAGACATTATGACATCATAGTGTGTACAATTAGTTGTTATGCAAATACGGTCAGCGACCTTAGGCGTTAAGACAACATACTTATTTATTCATTTGAACTTGACCTTGAAATGAATTTTGTTTTTCTATGATGACATCATTTATTCACTCATTATAATAACTGAAGATTCACAAACTTTTTTTTTTAGTATATTTGTTTCATGATCGTATTGAAATTAAATATTCGCTTTTAATTTATTTGAAGTTCAACCAAAGACAGGTTGTATTTTTTTGCTTATATTTGCGAAACCCTACTACCCCCTAAAATATTCTCACTTATTTCAAGTCCACCCTGTATTTGTTGGTTAGTAATATTTCAATTGCGCCATGGAATTGAATGAATTAATCTTGGGTCACGTTTCAACACGAGTTCATAATAATTTAAACAATATGATTTGACCGACAATTGCATTGAACTGGGATTTAATTCTTTGATTTCTCATCAAGACATACTCAAATTAAATATGTATAATAAAAATATTTATTTACTTTCCTCAATATCCAAGTAACATTTTTATTTTATTTTCCCACTGTTATTATGAGTAGAAAAATCATTCAATCCCTTCATTCTATATCTTTAAAGTCCTGTGACCTATTTACTATAATGGAGCATTAAACAATGTCCTACAAGCTACGTTGTTCATCTAGGTTACCGCTTAAGTTTTTTTTTTTTTGCATGCGCGTGTAGTTGAGTTATTTT
>JAGTTH010003586.1:0-85645 GCA_022606485.1 Agraylea sexmaculata | reverse complement strand
TAACAAATATATAATTATTACACGTGGACTATTCTACACATTTACATACATATGACTACTTAAAATAAATACCAACCTTGTGTCTACAATTTCAAGTAACAAGCCATATGGGGACGTTTAAAATAAACTGTTACAATGATGCCTTTCTATATTTTATGAAGTTGTTCTTTTATTATTGCAAAAACAAATCGCCACTTTACAAGTAGTGAAAAAAACGTGTTGAAAGATTACTCTTTCTTTATTTTAATATTTTAATGCAAACACATACATAGGTTCAAAATACATTCATTAATAATATGTTCTCTCTTTATAATATCTTTACTTATTTTAAATATTCAGCTATTATCTATCCTTAAATTTATTTGACTAAAAAATTGATCCAATATAAACATAAGATATCGCATGAGCGGCTAAATGATTGTTTAGTTCAAGTGGCCAAAAACCTGAGTTGCTTGGCAAACATTATACTGTAAATATCTCTCTTTATATCTTCAGTTATATTTCACAGTAAAATGGGTAAAATGCATTGTTACTACATGTCATATGGACTCAAACATACACTCAAATACATCTAGGCTCACTTTTTACCAAAGACTACTTCTTTAACATGTTTAAAATATTATTAAATATTGTCACAATCACTCTCAGATGTCACTAGAATTGTGTTGAGTGAGGTAGACACACGAATAGGAGAGAAGAGTGCAACAATACACGGGTTTACACGAAATTGACACGAACTATTTATATGCAATGCGATATATAATGTTTATATCTATGGTATAAGTATGTTATGGATGCGTTTTATACGCCGTGAAAGCTTAGTCAAATTAGAAAGGTTAAAATAAATATATTAGATTATTTTTTAAATAGTCGTCAAAGATGATTTGTTACAACAATCTTTTAGAATTGTATTTTTTTATAATTTTTCCTTTATTTTCATAATATGTGCCTTAAATTATATCAAATGAACTGTAAGTGTAAAATTACGCAAACATAACTTTTGCAAGCCTATTGATTTTAAGTACTTAAATTATTAAGAAAATAGCAGAAAAAATATCGTAAAAATAAGGGGTTGCATGAAATACCTAACAGTGAATATTCCATGAACAAAACTCACTTATCTTGAATTTTTTTTGAAAAAATGTCACTATACGCCCTTTTTCCACCCTGCCCCTCGTTATATCATTCTAAAGATATTCTGCTCATATATTAATAAAATTATTATAATCGTGCAGTTTCACACACTTTAAAGAGATGACTAGGGAGACACACTTACGCCCGTATTCTGCATGCATACATTTAAGGAAGGTAACTATTCACACTTCCCTTCCTCAAATTTGACGTTTATGATGACACTTTATGAATATGAATCAGTATCGCTCCCTGGCTCCAGTCTCCGTTCCTTCAGCCCTGATCAGCATCCAGTCTTGGACTAGTCAGTCTCCCTGTTACTGTACATGGTCTACCAATCGAAGATTTTTCTTAAAACGAATTAAATTCGGTAACGTCAGTTGCACAATAAAGTTCGTATTCACAAAGTGTCATCATAAACGTCAAAATTAAGGAGGGGAAATGTCAAATTTGAGGAAGGGAAGTGTGAATAGTTACCTTCCTTAAATGTATGCATGCATTCAGAATACGGGGGTTATGCCTTTATCGAATAGGAGAGAAGAGTTGAGTAATTGTGTTGTTAGATGATAATGGTTGAGCATACCTGGTCGGCTCTGTATCAAAGCCTGACTGACATTCAGCCATTATGCAGCAGAAGTCTTGGACTCGTCACTTGTCTGTCATGGACCTGTTTAAACCAGTACATATCTTCAATACTGAAAACCACTATAATGCACATACACTATTCTTACAGTGAACCAGCCTTCTTTTTATACCGACTACACCTCTAATCACACTCCAATCAACACTATTCTCTACTCTATTACCTCACTCCATACATTATTCAACACCAATAACGACACCAATATCATACATACTTATGAGTGAGTCAATACAAGTTAAAATGGCACCACTCTTTTGTAATATTATGGTAGACAAAATGCTTGAAATGAAAATCACCATAGAATTATCAAGTATTTCAAGTCGAGTATTTCAATACTCAAAAATTAACCAAATAATCACATACCTGATGATGATTGAAAATGAAAAGCATAGTTTTAATAAATTGTAACGTGTGTTTTTCTTTACCCACCCCGATTAATAATCGTAGGAAATTAATGTTTACTTTTGACAAGCACCTTGTTTATCAATTTTATTTATATTAATAGAATTTAGAGTATTTCAATACTTAAAATGAAAAGCATAATTTTAATAAATTGGAAATAATTAATACAAAACATATTTTTTTACCCATCCCGATTAATAATTGTAGGAAATTATTGTATACTTTTGACAAACACCTCGTTTATCAATTTTATTCATGATAATAGTGGAATAATTAAAGCGTTAGGTTCCATAACCATGAACTCAATATTCAACTGTTTGTTGAAGTTTATAATACTTGAAAGGGAAAAGGATCAAAATGCGATAAATGTATTTAGCCACAGAGAGAGATGTGCCAAGATCAAACGAATATTATAGTATTCTATTCTCTAATTTTTTATTAATGCACTCATATCAAGAAATTTGACGTTGTGATGATTAATCGAGTTTTCTCTCTGCCACTGTATTTATGTATATCACTCATAGTCGTTCTACAAGTGGGTTTTTGTATTTTTTCCCATAAATTATGTTATGACTTTTTAATTATTTTAAATATCAATTGATTATACTCGGTATTAAAATAAGTAAAAGACTAAGTCTATAAACTTAATATTGTAACATCTAATCATAATGTAACAAAATATTGTACGCAAATTATATTTAATAAAGAAATTGTATAAAAATACAAATATCACTTCATACTATAGTATTCGTTTGTCTTTCGCACCTCACTAGGCAATGATTTAAATCGCTATGCGCATATTTTTCAAATACAAAATATTATTATATAAGACGCGTGGCTCGATCCGATCGATCGTCCTTGATCCAGGTTTACCTGATTTCCTGCATAGTAGAGTAAATGCTGATTAGTAATTCAGTGACCTGTGTGAATTAGTAATAGTTAAGATCAATGAATTAACACGTTGTTGTGTCTAAAAACCCTCTAAAAAATTACATCATGTTTGAACTGTACGCCTCAATTTATCCCACTATTTTAACAATGAAACATTGTTTTCAATCTCTCTCGATTTTCATACTTTCATAGCTACTGTGAGTATTTGAAGTGTGTTTTAACGATGTCGCAATGTAAATGAGTGGTGGATGTAATTGAAGGCTGGTTGTGAAGGTTGTTTGGCTGAGCAGACATCTGTCGGCGGCTGTCTCCTCTCATTCCTCTACACTATATACTCAGGTATACTCAGGTATATATATTGTGTAGTTTATTACAACTACCATTTCACATCCATCATCATGTCTTCTCGGATGCCCGCCATACATTCACTACTCACCACTTTCCTATCTTTGTCAATCACCCGACACGACGACGCCACCAGAATTTGTTTGTTGCTGACCCTCTGTCACTTAAAAAGATATCAAAACTATATCAGACACCGTGTTTTCATCTAAATAATAAACAAGCTCTATGTGGGCTCTAATTACAGACTTACTCTATACAAGATATTTGACTAATTGGTCTACACTAACTGAATGTTTGGTAATCGACAATCGAACGCGTGCAAGTACAACAAAACAGTATTTCTTTATCAGACGAACAAATACGGATATCTTCTTAAGCTTGTAAAGGCGGTAATAGAGCTGCTTTTTTGAACTTTTGATGGCTATTTTGTTAATTAGTGCCTCGCCCGAGGCTCAGACGAGGCATTAACTATAAAAAAAAACGATCATAAGTGTAGTTAAGTAATTCTACTTTCGTTTTTACGGTGACATCCATCAATTTTAGATGTGCTTCTGAAAAACAACAGCAATATTTTTTTAGAACTCACAATCATGAGATATTTTATACAAGTACATCACACATAATTTTATTTATACATTTTCTGGGATATTTCTACGGTACTAATTATAAAAAAAGTGTTTTAAATCAGTAGATTTTCTCTATTAAATTATGGAATTTTGTCTAAAATAAGTAGACAAACTCGAAACAACGAGTTGGTATAACTATTTTATCAAATACTTGGCTTTTGACACCGATATATTTAATTTCATGGTTTGGTATGAATAAGATGAACGAAATACTTTTTACAATTTAATATTAGGTACCTCTAATATAAAACAAAAAAGTTATTAAAATTATCATGTTAGTTATAAGAAAAAAGATGTATATACTCTGTACAGTCTGCAAGTCTAATTCATAAGATGTTTTGTATTATTCAAACTATGTAAAATTCAAATAACTTATTGGTTCATAATAAACTTCTCATATTTTTATGTAATTTGGGCTTGGTGTAAAATACTTCAGAACATCTTGTCGGTGTGTTTTCCTAAATATATAATTTGTTAAGCCATTAAGATGAAAGGATGTTTGATTTGTTACTTTATCGATAAAAGCGATAAAAACACTATTCCTTAATGAAAAATTTACAATGAATGATATGAACATAATTATTGACTAAACACAAAAAAAATAAGACTTTACGATTACGATTAAAATAAAGAAAGATAACAGTTATTTAAAATATGCCGTTTCTGTTTCACAGTTATTATATTTTTTGTGTATTGTTCCACTCATTAGTTTAATAAGTAAAATATTTAATTTAAGGAATCGTTAAAACCATTGTAATTTTATAAGTAATACAAAAATGACACTCATTTTCTTGAGGGGCATTTATTAATGTCTTTGCGTATGTTCGCATGTAATACTTCCAGCTGAATATGATAAAGGTAATATTTATAACTATTATTTATTGATTTATTTTACATATAAATACATATAATTACTACATCATACTGCACTACCACTACAGCATTACGGGGGATCCCAAGTCGCCGTGATGATAATGCAGTACTCGTCAGTTGGAAATATTACAAAATAGAAAATTACAATGGAGAAAAAATAAATTTAACAATAAAAGAGAAAAAAAAGAAGAACAATGTAAAAAAATAGATTAATGATATAAAAATAAAAATTTGTGCACGCTCTCCATAAACATAGGGAGGGACAGATTTAACAGGTCATTATCTGTCCCCCTGACAGACCACTCATTCAAAAAAAAAAAAAAAAGAAAAAAATATTGTTTATTGATTCTGATAGGGCGACATGTTAAAGGATATATAATATATAGAGGTAGGGATCGTGGAGGCAGTGCAGTGAGTGAGCAAGTCTTATTACGTGGTATCGAAGCAGGTTGATTGATGGTCAGGTGAAAGACAGGTAAAGGCCGCCGCCACAAACGTTGTTCTCGGCCGACTATAAAATATAAGGTCCATGCAAAACGCCAAATAGATTGGCCTTATCGACGAGGCCGGCCTGCATTTCAAAGTCTAAATTATTCAAGCGCTCTCAAAGGATTCGCCGGCCTTTCGGGATGGCGTCTTGGACTTTTGCCTCCTTTTTGTGTCATCCTTGTGTATGCGCCGCCACTGCAAACCAAATACAGTTATACTCGGATTCCTAAATGCTTAGGAATTCGGCGGAGGCCCTTTATACTGGCAACACAGCCTTTTCTTCACACTTCGCGGCCCTCACAACTTTCAAATATGTCGTCCCTCCACATAACTCAACACTGATTAACAGCACGCCATTTGCACAATTTCAAAGGAATCATTATCATTATCGGTAGACTTAAAGTCGTTCGACTATGGAATTAATACATTCACTAGAAGACTTCAAGCTGAACTGGTCCAAGTATATAAAATACAAAACTAACTTGGAGATTATCACCTTATATCATAACAGACGTAGTCAGCTGTCACCCAAGCATAAGTTACTATTGTATAAATCAATTATCAGACCGATTCTTTTATATGGATGCCCAGCTTGTTGATTCAAGTCATACAAAACAAGTGTCTTAAGATGACCTTTGATCTTAAATCTGGCACATTTCTTAAACAAGTCCACGAGGACATTAAGTTAAAAATTATCAAAGCAAATATCGCAGATTTGAGTAAAAAATATTAATTATTAACACAATGAACTGATTATAATTACAAATTTAATAACTGCCAGACAACTGGATGAATAGATATCAATATGACAGACCAAGCAGATGAGTCTGAGTGAGATAATTAGTGTTGCCTCTGTCCACCATCTTGATATTTATCATTCACTTCTCAGGCCTTGTTTTCAAAATAATTAAACAATATTTATCGATAAATATTGAAACTAAACAATATGTTTTCAATAGTATAAATAAAAAAATATATAAAAGAAGAATTTATAATACATTTGGAATTAAATATGATATTTTCATATTTCAAAATATATATCATTAGAAAATTAAATAACTTTAAAATAATTCAATCCATGAAAATTTGGTTTTATCCAATCAATCTGTTATTTAGTTTTAAACATAATACTTTGTAATTTTTTATTAATCTTCATATCTGTAAATGGTTTTTTTTATTTTTTCCCCATACTTTTTATTATTTAATATTAAGTATCTCTAATGTCACATAAAAATGTTATTCTCATGTTAGTTATAGGTAAAAAGATTTATAATTATATTCTGTACATCTAAGTCTAATTCATGAAGATGTTTTCTATTATATGAACAATGTAAATTCAAATTAAATAAATTAAATATTAAATTTGAACTCTTGATTATTTAACAGAAATCCTTTTAAAATATCTTCTTATTCAATGTATATATATCTTTTTTGCGGGAGGAAAATTCGTGAGACTGCTTCAATATTTTTATAGACGTTTTCGAATTAAATATTTTTCACTTCAAATTCACTCAATTTAATTTCACGTACAACTTTTTTTATTTCAATTTCAGTTTTTTTTATCAAACAAAGGTTTTCATTCTCCCAAGTAAAAAATCCACCATACATAATAAATAAAATATTCATATTGATTTGGTAGCTTGCCAACAAATGTAAAATGATAAATAAAAAGAAAAGAAAAGTTTATTATTATATTCAATATATTAGATTAATGGAAATCTATAACGGTAAAATTGAAATGAAAATGGTTTAAATTTATATGAAAAAAAGTTTTATTACAAAGGAAAAACGGCGAATTTGAAGTGATGTATGAGGGTTTCGTGTTTTATAAATTTTAATAACTTGTTTCGTAATGTATTTATTAATTTGAATTAAATATAATTGTTTTATGAACCAAGCTGGTATTTAATAAAAAAACATGTCAAAAATTTGCTTTTTTGTGTTTTATTTTAAATAATTAAGTGTTAGCGGTTGTACGACTCTTCCCCAATAGAAATACTGCATATAAAATAAATATAATAATAAATTATAAAATAATTGGACGTATTTTCGTCGACAGGAGACTCGTATTGAAAAATGAAAAAGTAGTTTACACAACCGTTAAAAAAACTAGATAAAGTCAACTGAAGCATACAACTATTATTTCTCACTAATCTACTCCAAACAAAGTAGTTTCAAAGATACAGAAGCCGAACTCTTAGATAAGGACAGACATGAGAAATGAGCTAAGGCTTAAGCAATACATAAAATAGAATGCTTTTAAAGACGGTAGTCAGTTAAACGAGTGCGGTGACAGTTAAAAAGCCTGGTGTGAGCCAAAGATAAAGTGACCGAGATAAATTAAATCTAATTAATCGTTAACAGTGTTATATTGAGTGAATCTAAAACCACATTGAAATACGTCTACAAATGATCCAATTTTTACCACCTTAATTGGTCGGTCGCCATCAAAAGAATTGAATAATTAAATTACCGGTTAAATGACTTCATTATAATGTTTGTTGTGTGGACAGTTCTCACAAGTTTCACAATAATTAACATAGCTCATTTAATTTAACTCTGGTCGAATTGACAATTAAAAAGGTGGTGAAGTTTTCTCGATAAAACTTGTATATATCAGTAACACATATTATTATTTAAATATTTAACACACTTATATACACTTTAAGATTATAAATAAAATAATTTTACATTCTTTATTGCTTTTTTATCAAAAATTCTAAGAAAAAAAATGAAATAATATCGATGATTTATTAGGAGAGGGTACAAAATAAATTGTATTATTCCATTTGAATTTCTGGATTAATAATATTAACAAAATTGTAAAATGATTACATATCTATGAAATTTACCGTTACATTTTTTTCCCAAGGAATTCTACGGAATCGAATTTTCTAATTTTTCCAAGGCATAAAATATTTAATTTATGAAAACTGTATCAACAACGAAAACAAAGCCCATTTAATTCAAGTACATTTTTTGGAAATTTAATGAAATAATATGGATGATTTATATGGACTAAACCTCGGCTGAGAGGATACACAATTTATTTTTCAATTCCTGGATTAATAATATTAATAAAATATTAAAATGATTACATATCTAAGAAAATCACCCTTACTTTTTTCCCCGGGATTCTATTGTAGGTGTGTGTTGTTTAAAAATTGGATGATTAAAATATTATAAAGCAATATGTAACATTGTCCAAATTAGCCAAAGCACTTCGTTGTTTTACCATAATAAATTTTATTTTTATTATTTATTTACGCTCTGAGGAGCTTTTTATTTTAGAAAGGGTCATTTTGAGTGGGTTTTTTATACACAACAACGTGTTAATTGTCTGTTGGTGATCTTAACTATAACTAGTTACACAGGTCACCGACTTAATAATCAGTATTTACCTTACAATACAGCAAATCAGAGTAAACCTGGATCAAGACGATCGATCGGGATTTTATTAATATTATTCCCGATCTCCCAGTCGTAATAACTGATCAAATTAATTTAAAAATTCTTGACTTGAACAGCAGTTTCACATTTGTTTTTAATTATTTTTTGTATTTTTTAATATAATTTGAATAAAGTCACAGTAAAGTGTGTTTGTAAATCAATGAAATAATTGTCTTAAATGGTTATAAATTGACATAAATACGTGTCTCAAATGGTTTATAATTATTCTTCTTGTAACCAGCCCAGCTTGCTATTTTAATAAAATAGTGTTAAAAAATGTTAGTAATGGTTAGTGGTAGGTCACCCACTTAATAATCAGTATTAACCATATAATACTGGTAATCAGAGTAAACCTGGATCAAGATGATCGATCGGGATTTTATTATTTAATATTATTCTCGATCTCCCGATCAAATCAATTTAAAAATTCTTGACATGAGCGGGATTTGAACCCATGACACGTTTTATTCGTAGTTTTGAATAAACCTATTATAAGTCTCCTTGAATAGATATTAAAAATATCAGCTATTATTGTAGTTATTTATTTAAAAATGTATTGAGTAAGCACGTCTCGAGATATAATATTTTTTGATGGGCTTCTGAAGGAGGTTGGTTTAAAAATGATAATAAGTAGCGGGTAGTGGATTACAGGGCTGTGTTGAAGGCTTCAATTACAGGTCGTTTCTTTAGTGGAGGCATTAAGTTGGAAAGATATTGGTTACTTGTCGCTTAGTCATCGTCATTGTTTCTGCTTTGATGGCGCCATACTGCAATTTCCTTAATAATAAAGGCTGTAGTCGCTGTAGGGCTCATAATAAAGGCCCTCTTCCAAGTAGGCGGTGCTCACAAAACCTTTTTATCTATTAGTAGTTAGTCGCACCAATTACTACTCATTTTCACCAATTACCACACCCTGTTCACAAAATATTATATACATAAATAAAAATAATATATTTTGGATACCGAATAAGTCAAAGTACCTTCACATCATTCAAGTGCAGTTTGATTTGTTTCAGGATATGTTAGTCTTTTTTTATTATACAATTTCTTTATTCAATATAACCCTGTACAATGTTTTGATACATTATGATTGGTTGTTACAATGTTAAGTTTATAGACTTTAATTTTACTTATTTTAATTGGAGTATAATTAATTGATATTTAAAATAAGTAAGTAGTCATAACATAATTTATGGGAAAAAATACAAAAACCCACTTGTAGAACTACTAAAATATACATAAATATTATACATAATAAATAATAAAAAATTTTTCAATAATAAATAAACTTAGAATTAGTGTTGACATATACTTAATACTATATTTTGCGAATTTATATAAAAAGGTAGATTTTTAACAGAATTAAATGAATTTTACAATGATGATAATGAATACAAGTTCTACAAGTGGGTTTTTTGTTTTTTTTTTCATAAATTATGTTATGACTTATTAATTATTTTAATTACCAATTGATTGCACTCCGTATTAAAATAAGTAAAAGACTTAGTCTATAAACTTAATATTGTAACATCTAATCATAATGTATCAAAACATGTATGTATATTATATTTAATAAAGAAATTGTATAAAAATTCCATAAAAAGTAATCATTAAATTAATTCATTTACATTAGTATTACATGAACATCTATAATATAAGAAAAATAGGTTTGATTTAGCAGTGAATAAGTAATATTTATAAATTTCACAAAAAAATACACTTTATTTACTACACAGGTATAATTTTGTATAGTTGTTTATTTATTTATATTAATGTAAGGCATTTAAAAAAAAAACATTTTTTTAAATGGTATCAATATCTATATATGCAAAATAAAAAATTGTGGGGTTGATGGAATAAGGGCGTATGGTAAAATTGTCAGTTTCTAGATTATAACAATTAAATATTTAACATTACAGGATATGTTAAGATTATTTTCATGAAAAAAGGGTGAATGTCGCCCTTATTTTACGCAGTAAATTTAACATAGTTTGCTTCAAATCATGTGTAAATTAATGCCATATAAATTGCCTAATCTTAGAAGTTTATTTATTGGGGAGATTTGGAGCTAGACTATCTTAAAATCTATTATAAGCATGGGAATTTTATATTTATTTTGATATCTGATAAAAATGTGGAAAATTAAAAATCAGTTATGTAATATTTTGTGATAAAAATGTTGATTTTATATTTATTATGGGTTATGAATATAAAATTATGATAGTTATTATGTAATATAAGTATAAGTAAAATATTTATGCAAAAAAAAAAATAACCTATCTACTATTTTAGGGAAATTATTATACAGAACTACAAGTTAGTAGTCGAAAGTACTCTTACTAGAATCTGTAATAAAATTAATGTGAAAATTACAAATAACATATTTATTTAAATTATTCAATTCCACCAAGAAGTCAACACTATCAAAAAATTAATAATACAATATTAAAATAAGATTGTGTAGTTGTTCAGAGAAGAAATGTATTATTTTTTTATTTAGAAATTTTTTAACCAAACATCGAAATTTTATTGTATTAATAATATTCCTTATTTGTTTGTAGTTTGAGTATGAAGTGAATGTATTCTTGGTTGGATATCGTATACATATTTTGTAGGCATTGTGTGTTGTATTTTTTTCCAGTATTCCGTGAATAGAATTATGAGTGTATATACTAATAATGATGATAATAAATGTATTTAGGTGATGATCATTATGTTATTAAAGTCTGAATAGTCTGTCTCCCATCATCTTCACAAATCATGGTGGCGCCCCATAGAAACGCCCAACCGGAACTCACTTGTCATCTTCTGCATTATTATCACGTCATTCATTCATTTTCACTATTTTTATATTAAAATCATAGAAAATTATTAGTTGGATAAAATGTAAAATAATTACAATGTAAATGGATGCTGTGAGATGGTCAAAATCACTGAGAATTAGTACAAAACGACTACAATTAATATTTAACTATCTTTATAATAAGCACCCAAAAATAATTATAAAGAATGATTTCATTCATTCTAGAAGATATTATATATAGAATGAATGAAACTAATATATATATATATATATATATATATAGATATATATATATATATATATATATATATATATATATATATATATATATATATATATATATATATATATATATATATAATTGTACAAATACAAAAAACATATTTTTTAAAGACTATTCAACACTATATAAAATACTAAACTGTTATTTTAGTATTTTTTTAATTTTTGTAAAAATATGTATAAGTACTCTCAATACTATTAGCTTCTCAATTTTATTATTTATTGAAATATATTTTATTTGTTTTTCGGTAAATGGTACTAATAAAAAAACATATAGATATTCTTAAGAGGCTTTTCAATACTATGATAAAAGTAATATTGATTTACTTATTATCGTAATAAATCAATAATAATATAATAGTTGAACTTTAGCTATATACTGTAGTCATGGGTTCAAATCCAGATCGAGTAAAAATATAAATAGGATTTCGGGAATAATATTGATTAAATCCCCATTGATCCAGGCTTACTATGATTTCCTGTATTTTAAAGTAAATAACGAGGCGGTTATTATCGTTTTCAGCAATCTACATTTCATTGGTGCTAAGAAAAAGCTTCTAATCTATATTTAAATAAAAAATGTAATATATTGATTACAATTAGGAACGAAAAATGTACTTGATACAAAAATGAGTGTAAAATCAATGAGAAGATTTTGAGGGATTTTTTGGAAACACATATATCTCCCCTAATAACAATAAGTTGCTGTCATTCTGGGGATAAGGCACGACACATTTGTCATGGGTTCGAATCCCACTTAGTTAAAAAAAATATATATATTTGATCGGTTATTACGACTACGATGGGGATATAATATTAATAAAATCCCGATCGATCGTCTTGATCTAGTTTTACTCCGATTTCCTGTATTGTAAGGTAAATACTGATTATTAAGTCGGTGACCTGTGTAACTAGTAATAGTTAAGCTCACGATAGACAATGTAATAAATTTTTAATTTTTAATAAATCTATTGAATTCTATAAATGGTCTGGGAAACCCACTTGATTATATTTTTAAATTTAGAATGTATGTATTTATGATAATGACCAATTAAACAGTGAATTGCAATAGTGTGTGTTTATTTAGCGGCCAATGACGGGGCATGGCTGTGTGTGGGCGGTGGGCGGGGCCAGCGCGGTGCACGCCCACCAAGCATGGCGGCGCCATCGCCACGGAATTATAATAAGGCGACAAGTGTTATGGAATAATAACGATAATTAGCGTGCTTTATAACGAGAGAGGCGTACAACGTGTTAATTATACAGTGTTAGTGATGGTGTTTGACTCCAGTTATTTCCGGCGTGATGGCGATGGCGATGGCGGCCTCCTTGTCATGTTAATTGATTTTTTGTGGCCGTTAGTTAGGCGTGAGGAATTATCATAACACGAATTATAATATGTGAGAATTGGCTCTTTGTACCCGAATAACACTTCATTATCTTTGAATAGCCGCCATTTGTATGTTTTAATACATACCTGCCTCTACATAATATCGCCTGCTCCGGCGTATAATATCGTAAGTGCAAAAAAAATATGTGTGCTCTTAAGTCTTTATGGAACTGAGCCACATATTCAATCTGGTAACACTGCCTGTCACGTGTCACTCGGTTTAATTATTATTTATAAAATATAACAATTTACGATTGAATACCTTCTATTTTGTTTTATAACATAATAATATAATAATGTATAGTTTTTCCTATGAATAGTGTTGTATGATAAGTGTAGATGTATATCATAAAATGTTTTGTGTAAATATCAGAGAGTCGAATTAAAATAATACAATAATAATTTGAGCTCTAAAACGTCAAACCACTTCATCACACCCACTAGGACTAGTTCTAGGATTATAATTGTATTAGTCTATCAAACACTCTTTTATTTATCAAAGCATTTTTTTAATTTTTGTAATCGGATGTACTCTCATACATTTTAATTGTGCATCATTATTTCTATCAATATTTTATTATATTACAAGTTAGCATATCGCCTGCTCCAGCGTATAATATCGTAAGTACAAAAAAAGTCTTTATGAAACTGAGTCACATATTCAATCTGGTAACACTGCCTGTCACGTGTCACTCGGTTTAATTATTATCTATAAAATATAACAATTTACGATTAAATACCTTCTATTGAGAGAGACATGAAATGTGTTATAGATAATAGATGAATCTACATTAGTTGCCGGTCAAATAGGATTATTTTACTATTTCGAAAAAGTCCCACTTAATAGGTTAAGTAATGATTGAAAAGCAACACTTTTTGACGTTTCATACATTTCATACATACAATATGTGGCTCAGTTCCATAACGATTTAAGAGCACACAGATTTTTTTTGCACTTACGATATTATACGCTGGAGCAGGCGATATGTTGGTAGAGAAAATGACACTTGCTCTAAATAAAATAGAAGCAAAGAGTTCGTACGTACTTTCTATAATAATCACATTGAGTAGTAATTGAGGGGCTGTATACTAACATTGTCAGCTTTAACCATAGATATAAATATTAGATTAGATTGAAAATAAACAATTTAAAGTTATCAGCCTGTATTCCATCCAAGTCCACAATTATCTAGTTTGAAATTAATAATAATTTCAGTTTAAATAGTTTGACTTTGAAATAGGTATGCGGCAAAAGGGCTGTAAATACATTATTTAATCCAAGATTATTTAAAGTTTTGATTAACCCAATTAGCAGGTCAAGATATCAAGATGGCGGACCAAGCTGTTGTGTTTGATAGAAGCAACAATTGTTTGGCTCAATCAGATTCGTTTACTTGGTCTGACATATTCAGTTGTATGACCTGCATATATATATATATATATATATATATATATTATATAAGCATTTTGAATATTCGTGTTATTAATACAAAGTCCTACATACAAAAAAAATATTGCTTGATTTAAATCATGATTAAAAAATATGTATGTAGTTTATCCTTAATGATCTTAACTAATTGTTACAGAAGTTAAATATATATACATATATTTAATAAATAAATGATAAAAACTGTCAATTTGTACATATGTTTTTTATTTTTCAATTTTTTATTATAACTACCGCTTATTAATATTTTATTTTTTTAATAATTAAATACAACATTAATATACTAATTTATTAGTATCTGTAATAAGGGGTTAACATTAGTTAAAAATTAATAGTTGAAACCGATAATTTTTCGACTATTTATAGCCCCCTAACTAATGTTAACCTACATCGAAATGAAGGGAAGTTTATTAATACGATTTCCGTTTTTATTCCGTCATATATTTTTTTAGTGCAATAAGAACCTATGACTATTGTGCTTATAGCCTATTGAAGATTTTTAAGAAGGCTGAGTTTTATTAATATATTATTCAATATTTCTGACACTTGATACTGGATGATGTCTCATCTTAACTCAAATTGGTGCTAAATGTCCAAGTCTATATGAAGAGAAACAACAACATCCAAAAAGCTTTTAGCACCAAGATGCCGAGTTACGCTCAACAAGCAAACATAAAAATAATATTAAATTATTTAATAATCGCCATAATTGTAAATGCAATGCAATAATTGCGCGTGCTTAAATTTATTTATCTTGATAATTACAAAAACAATTATCGTACAAAGTGCTCGTTTTAACAGCGATTCCTAGAGATCGTGACAAGACAATCACGATTAATAAACAAATCGGTTTCCATTTGTTATTTGTGTGATAATTGATACAAAGGAGGAAAGTATATTTATCTAAAACCGACCACCGCAACGCGCTTCTGTTAATTTGTACTGAAAACCTTAACTCACTTTACACGTTCAAATACACGCTTTGTAATAAATATTTGACTTTCAATCTACACATAAGAGTTATTTCATCAATATGTTTCTTGATCTTGTAGTTAAAGCAGAAGTTACTTTAATAGTACAATTCGTTGCAGCTCCGAAGGGACATGTTCTGTTTTTTTTTTTATTATGATAAACCGAATCCAGAAATAAATAACCTACACTAAATTATCACATCAACTAGGGATTAGACTTTTATACATGTGCTCTTTAAATATGTGTATCTTTAGCCCATTACCATATTTTTTGTAATACTAGTTACTTAGTTATAAATTTTAAAAGGAACCCAATAAATAAGTAAGTATTTCTATCTTTTTTATTTTAATATTATTTCATAAACCTAACCTATAAACTTATTTTTATTATAAAAAAAACTGTTACCCTGACTTTTTTATTTTATTAAATTGATTTTATACCGTTTACGTATTGAATTATAAACCAATGAATAATTTCTTACATGAGCCGAGTTACATGTCAATAATAAATAAATCATATCTAACATAATTTACCTGATTTTTAATTGAATATATATAATATTTGTAATAAAAATTGATTTCTATAAAAAAATATGCGTCTATTTATATAAACGTCATGAAGTAATTGTTATCTGAATCAAAATTATTATTTATTAAATTTGTCATAATGAACAGTGTATTCAAGATTTATGTATGGTTGTAAAAAAATTAGCAAAAACTATTTTTGAGACGGGTTTGTTTTTTTTATTTAATGTTTGGAGATACAATAGTATAAAAAACACAATACCTCAAAGAGCTAATGTGAAGTTAATGGTTGAGTTGTTTGTTTGACTCGGGGTATAATTTAATCATCCCTGTTACGCGGAAACTCGGCGCCTAGTGATGCAAAAAACACAAAATTGACGTGTGCTATTTTTTTGTGTTATAAAAATATAATAATTCTTGTGATTTGGGTGAGCATGTTCGGTAAGTGAAAGATTACTAGGTGTCAGTGTTAATGAAAGGGGCCGCCATACTTCGGCGCCAACCCAATTCGACCTAATGATTCGGAAACGCTCCTTCTTCATTCATAATCATTGGGGTTTTGTTCTCGAAACAATGAAAAAAATAATTCAAATGGAAAGCGAACGAATCGGCTCGGCATTGAATTTGAATTTTAAATCACTGAAAGGATGTGAACCTTGGAAATTTGAGACCTGATTTATTTCGCATTAATCAACATGTCGTTGAAATAACTATATCTTCCATAAACATAAAAAATAATTTCCCATAATTCTTTAATGCAACCAACTAAAAGTTTTGTTTTGAATCATCCAAACATTGTTTGAAAGACGTGATATCATTTTTTTCGAATGCGAAATTTCGATAAATAATTATTTGATTTGTTATAATTTTTCACATTTTGTTTTTATTTATTTTTTTCTCATACATTTTTATTACCTCATATGAATATTATTACAATTCTCATGTAAGTTATAGGTATAAAAATTCTGTACACGTAAGTTTAATTTATAACATGCTTTTGTATTGTTTCAACAATGTTAAATTCAAATTAATTACAGAAATTGTAATATATTTGTATATTTTTCATTGAGAGTAAATTCGTAAAAGTTTAAAAAAAAGTATTTGTGATGTGTAATGTATTTATTTGTACCTAATTTTATTCATCTACCATTAGAGTCAACTTGTATGTTTTTTTTAATAAATATATTTATAAGTAGATATTATGGAAATTTAAATAAATACTGTATATTTTCGAAATCATCGAAGATATAAGGGGTTTGATGACAAAATATTTTACTCAGCTATTATTTGTTTTTTTATGTTTTGGAACATCAAAATTAAGATATGCGCTAAAACTAAGAGCATAATATGATATTGTAGTTTTGCTTTATGACCAATCATGGCTTTTGGTGATTTATCTCATCTCTTTGCATGTCTAGAGTTTAACAAACAAATAGTAAGTAAGAATGTTAATACATTTCTATATTAATATTTATAGAATAAATGAGCCATTCTATAATATTTATTATTCATAATGTAAATAAATCATGGTAAACATAATGTAAAATATAAATATAATATAAGAAGTGAGAGAGTGTTAGTTGAAAACACCTGTCTGACAGTAAAGTGGAAAGAGCAAGCCGCCATGATCAAAGTATGCCGAGACCGCCTACCACTAACCATTACTAACATACATTCTCAAACTGTGGGACCATCACAATATTTATTAACTATTTCATTAAAAAAGCAAGCTGGGGAGCTTGGCTAGGTACAAGAATGAAGATTAACCATTTGAGACACGTATTAACACATTTATTTCATTGATCGACAAACACACTGTGACCTTATTCAAAATATATCCAAAAAAGTAATTAAAAACAAATGTGAAGCTGCTGTTCCGATTTTGTTTAGTGTTGGATTATACAAAAATCTCATGGTTTTAAAACATTTTAAGTAGATTTTGGTATATATGAAATCGTGAGTAATGAAGGAAACTTGCCATTCTGTGTTTTTGAAATTTTTAAATTATCCAAACGCATAATATAATTATTTATCATAAATCAGCGTAATAACTCAGAGGATAAGAATCGTGGCTACAAATACTGTGGTCATGGGTTCAAATCCCGCTCAAGTCAAGAATTTTTTAATTGATTTGATCGGTTATCACGACTGGGAGATCGGGAATAATATTAATAAAATCCCGATCGATCGTCTTGATCCAGGTTTACTCTGATTTTCTGTATTGTAAGGTAAATACTAATTATTAAGTTGGTGATCCGTGTAACTAGTAATAGTTAAGATCACAGACAGACAATTAACAGGTTTTTGTTTATGAAAAATCTTCTCAAAATAGACCCTCTCTAAAAAATAAAGCTCCTTGGGGCGTAAATAAAATCATTATATCCAGCTCTAAATAAAAAAATATAATTCGATCTGGTATTGCAACAAGAAGATTGTAAATTATATTAATAAAATATCTAATAGTTAAATACATTAATCATTAAAAATTGATGAAAAACACACATTTTATTATTTAGTTTCGCAACAGGTGTAAATAAGGTGACATTAACACAGTTTAGATATTAAAAATTACAGACAATATTCTATAAACCTATTATTTATTTATGTATATGTTACGTAAAATAACTTCGTAAAATAGTCACTTGGTAGATCTAGCTTAGCAAACTAGATCTTAAGTACTCATTGCTGTGTGGTGGCCTGGGAAACCATCTCTACTATATTCTCCCGTAAAGGCCAAGGTGGCCTGGCCAACCCCTTATAAAGGGACTCCCGTCAATAGGGAAGGCGTCACGATATTTATTTATTTATTTACGTAAAATAAACTATTTGATTATTTTTCAACCGATTTGACCGAAAATTCATATAATTATTTATTTAATTGTGTGGTTATTAACACAACAAATATGCCATATTATCTTTTATTATAAGCTTTCTAATAATATATTTATCAATAAGCTTCTGATATAGAAAAAAAACATGTGTAACGATTAGATAAGATCATCAAGAGTAAAATCGCATATTGAATATAAGAAATTGATATTTTGTAAATATGTACATATTTAATGATACTTAGAAGGATGTGAATACATATTTCAGAGGTAAGAAGTGCACTATCGGTTTAGTTGGACATTAAGATGGTTTTAAATGTCCATGAAGCGTTTAATTGGATGTTTAAAAGCGACTAGTGTGACAAACGTATCCTATTTAACAATCAATAGAGCAAGTCTCAATGGCACCTGATGACTTCTCATTGAAACATATCCAAATAAGGTTGTGTTTAATGAACTTCTCTCGATTGAGACGTTTACCTGCATTATCACGGTCTAGCTTCTGTCGGCGCATATATTATGCTAATTGGACATATTTATTACATTCTTATGCTAATGGAGATGTTCATTTATAATAATAATTAGTTGAAAAGAGTGATGTTGTGCACATTTGGCTGTCCCTTGTCAATCATCGTCTATTCTGAGAATGGCGCCAGTTTGGTCATGTCCACGTCTCATTAGCTTGTGTTTGTCTTAATAATATTTACAACATTAAAGAGATCTGTTATCATAACCGACCCATCGTCAAACAACTAACATTTGGTCTGTTCTAAATGTGTCTACATACTAAATACCAGCCTCAATCATTCATTACAAAATATATTTCACCGTATGGATTTATTCGAGTTAAACCAATGGAGTCGGTTTAACTGTTACGGTTAAACAACTTGCTCTACTTACATTATTAAATTTATATTCCAGAAAAACAAAGTAAGCCTGTATCGATTGGATCGAATTGTGGTTATATTTTTCATAAAATAACAGACTCAATTTTTCATTACAAAATATATTTCACCATATGGATTTATTCGAGTTAAACCAATTGAGCTGTTACGGTTAAATAACTTGCTCTACTTATTAAATTTATATTCCAGAAAAACAGAGTAAACCTGTATCGATAGTATCAAGTTGTAGATATTTTTTATCAAATACCAGTCTCAAATATTATTTATAAAAAATATATATATTTCACCGTACGTATGTATTTATTCGCCTTTAACCGTTGGGATCGGTTTAACTATTACAGTTAAACAGCTTGCACTACTTCAATTCTTTAATTCACCTTATATTACAAAAAAATCAGACTAAGCCCGTATCAATAAAATAATATTTTTTATGTCAATAGCCCATCGAATAATAATTTAAATTTTGCAACAATGCCAACAATTAATAAGTCGTTTTATTAATTCTCTTAATTTTCCTACTAAATATTGTACATAGTGTTTAACTATTTTAATGGTTTTATTAATTTTTTTGTCATTAAATTACATATAATGTGACCCCCTTCTATTTTTTGTGATTTGTTCTTTATATACACATGAGAATTTTGTCATCAAAAGCCTTCCTGAAAAAAGGCCAAGACGTATTCTTCTCGGAATATATCCTTATTTGTTAGATTTTCCTGCTTATATCAAATAAAATTTTTAAACAGTGAAATAGGAAACTTACTTATAAAAACATGTTTTTGCACCCACTTTGACTAAGTTTGGTTATCATTTTTTAATTAAAATTAATTTAAAATTTCTTTTGATCGTAAAAATATCAATACCAAAATACCATTTAGATTTCAAACTTTTTTGTGTAAATAAACATCTTTCTCATATTTTATAGAAATATTTTACAGCAAAAAAAAATCTTTAAATTATGGAATTCTTTTCCTTTTTTAAATCGTTTTCACAAATAACAAGATAATTAAATAATGAATCTAGTCGTCTATTTTGCGATAAATAATAATCGATTTTATTATTGAATGTTTATATAAAAAAAAATTAAGAAATGTGTGAAATGTTATCCATTAGAATGGAAGAATAGCTTCTGGTTTCCAAACACAAACATTCCCAACTGGTTCTTCTTTTTCAAATAAGATCACAAACACCGACCAAATGACAGTCCATTTATAACGTTGTTTTGCTAGACGCGGTTTTGGGTTCCTTAACATTTGTTCAACTAATGAAAGTTCAATATCTCAATAGCGAGTGGTTGTGATTATGAGCAGCTGGTTCTAGATATACTAATTTTTTGTTTAAAAATATGTATTTATATTGGCGCGAATCAACCTATCGTAAAAACGTACGTCCGAAAGTTTATACGGTCGTATTTCACAAAAGTGGTTTTTCCATTTGAAATTCAGAGGTTTTCTCATATCGGAAACATCGAGCTCGATTAAGTCGAACCACGAGACGGAATACAATGGGCCATTCCCGTGTCGAATATCATTCATATGAAATAATGCATTGTGTGGCTGAGAGTCGGTATAAAAAAGGAGAACAGCACATACATAAAGAACTAATATTTATTATGACTGTACCTGCTGTAGTTTCCATATCAATCACTGGCCTAAAAACTGAATTCGGCAGTCCAGCCTTGTCTGAGATGATTAATGCCTTCCATGTTTATACAATACACCGACATATGGCCAACACGATATCATTTCAATGCATTCAAAACTTCTTTGATTATTAATATCACCGTACAAAATGAGCATTCATTAACTATTATCATACTTCAAGAATCTATAATTTTTTTATATAATTTTTTGCCATGTACAAATTTCCCTTTGGTAATTTTCATCATAAATACCTCTGTTAAAAGTGTTTAAGAAAATGTTACTTCAAATTTGTAAATTGGTTTTTATTTTTTTCCCATTCTTTCTATAATTAAATATTATTACTCATGTCAAATTTAAATAAAACATTCTCATGTTAGTTATAGGTAAAAAGATGTAAACACTCTGTACACCTAAGTCTATTTCCAAAAATGTATTGTTCTATCAATCAATGTTAAAACTTATGCATAATAAAGAAATTGTAATAATAAAGAAAATGTTTAGTTGGAATTTCCACAATATTTCATTAGGATGTCAAAGCAATTTCCATTACTAACATAGGCTCTGAGGATGACTACAAGTTTCTTTAAATTAATACTTCTATAAAAAATGATAAAGTAAGAAGAAACAAATTCGATAAATTGTGAATATATTTATTATTTATTAATAGACTTCTGCTATGATAATAATAAAATTATTTTGTAACCTCAATTTTCTCTCAATAAATCTCTGTACTTGTAAGTATCTCTGTACTTTATGTAAACATAGACTCAACTAAAGTATAGCAAATAATTACTGTTGCTTTTATACATACATACATATGTATATGTATTTAATAAAAAATTGAAACCTGTAAATAAGATAGTTATTTTAAAAGTCTACCAATTTTATATTAAAAAATTCAATAGGAAAAGTCATTCAATCATTTGAAAATGAAGGTGCATTAATTAAAATTATATCTAGAAACCTTGTAAAGAATTTCACAATACAACAAACCTTTTATAACGAGCACAATATGTTCTAGAATCTTACTCGTTATATGAAAAACTATTTTTTTCAAACGATTTTATTTTAAATACTTTTTTTGCGTCACTCATTATACAAAAATTATTTTTCATTGTTATTATTATAATTGAATAATTTATTTATTAACTAGGTGACCGGACAGACTTTGTCCTGACTTAAACTTTTTTGAATAAGCTTTAACAATCTGTACCATTTTGATCATCATCAATCAACAACTACTTATAAACCATTCTCCAATCCCCTGAACACACACACCACATTTTATTAAAATCGGTCCAGCCGTTTAAAAGAAATTGAGTGACAAACACACGCACAGAAAAACATATATATAAAAATATGAACTTAAGCTGACAATTTAGCTAAACTATTAATAATTGAGAATACCTTAAGGGGAACAGTGACTATTCATTTTATAATAAAAAGCCACTGTCAGTCAATATTAAAGTTTACCCAAACTATGTAATTATTAAAAAAAAAAAAATCTACACAATAGTATGTCGGGTTGTCTTTATTATGATATTTTCTCTGTTGAAAGTATAATACGATAAATATGGCAATAATGTCTTCGTCTGTTTGAGGCCAAGAGGCTGACAGTTTGACAGGAGAAGGCTTTGATGGATGAAGACTGCACTTCATGACTGAAATGTGTTCTCATATTTATGTTATCGTTTCTCTGAATACTGCCAAAAGTGTGCGCCTGAATATAGTCAATCTGATGAGCACCGCGTATTAATATATCAATTAAGGGTTGGTTTGTGGGGTGGATATGTAGTAATAATGTCTGGGACTATTCAGCATAATAATTCATTTGGGTAGGACAGTTTATTCAGCACATAACAAGATATATCACCGTTCCGCGCCATATCCTTGACGAATGGCTCCCCCTTTTAAAGCAGTATCATCAACAGGAAGTTGTCTGTTATCAGTTACAAGAATTACTTCGGCCAAACCAACTGTTCAATTACATTTTTATTACCCTGTATTAATATTAAAAGGGTATTTTGAGAGGGATCCGCTTATTATTGATGGCCGCGTCAGCAAAGTAACGGTGCACATCATTAAATATCTACAGAATGAAGAATTAAGATATAAAAAGTAATCACACATTTTGATTGTCGTGAAGTGGAAATAAGTACTGTAAAATTTGTTTCCAATGAATAAATAATTAAAATTATGATAAACTTATTAAATAACTATCCACCCACATTATTTACGTATTTAAATTAAAATAAAATAAGCAATTGGCATTAAAAATCTAGTCAAATGAATGTCTAATAAGAGAGTTCACCGATTATGAATAAGCTATGGGCATTTTAATTAATTATAAATATACAATTACAGCGGCTTATTGTTATTAGCAGAAAGGAATATGTATGCCACTAAAGCGTATAATCCAGACTCTGAAATTAGTTTATTAAAATATTTTTTTAAAAATTGCGAATATTCTAAAATATTCTCATTGATTAAGAATTTAGTCCTTGAATTGAAACCCGTTTCATATTAATTTTTGCACTAGTGTTTGTCTCAATTGGTCTCATATGAAAATATATGTAATACTGACGAGTGCTGCATTATCATCATTACGACTTGGGATCCCCCGCAATGCTGTACTGATACTGCAGTATGATATAATAATAATATACATATGAATTTATAAATAAAAATAATAATATATGTATCTAATAATATTATATATATCTGCGGTATATTTTCAATCATTTCTCAATGTATAAAAATAAAGCCCTCCTAACTTACTAACTAACCTATCGCAAATAGTTATGGTTGGTGTTAATGTAAAATTTTCTCTACAGATGTAAAAAACAAGGAGCTTATTTCTTTATGATAATATCAACCTAATTAGATTAAATAATATTTATTAAAGGGTTAAAACCCTACACAACCCTAGTTAGTGGCGGCTGTCACAGCTTGATAAATGATTGTTGAAGCGACTCTTAACTTAACTAAGGGCCATCAGCTGCCGACATGAAATGCACAATTCAGTCTTCTATTTTAATATTTCAGTTCAATACGTATGAAATGTATTAATTACCCACACAATTATTACGGTAATAAAACGATCACGCGTGACTTGTGGAAGTTACGGTGTTTTTGCTGTGAAGTGAGGAGTCATCATTCGTTCATTTTTATACATTTTGACATGCATTAAAGCAATACTGGGGTTGGGGCCTTGTTTCATTTAATTTGCTGACTCATTTCATAATTATGTGAAAGGGGGACGCCTATTTTTATAACAAATAGATACTGATTTGACAGCAATGTTCTAATATTTTATATAAAATATTCCATTACGAGAATCAGCCATAGCGAGAATCCAGTTGCTATGATTACTATTCTCTTAATATTTTTTGAAAGATTTTTTTATTGTTATTTTTTTTTAAAGCAATCTCGACCTCGTATTCTTGACGTAATGGAGACGTACTTGTAACGTTACTTGCAGTGATGTTAGGTTTATTCGATACTATCGATATATTTTAATATTATTAAAATATGGAAATATTCCATTCCATTCTTGTTATTCCGAAGATTTGTCTGGAATATGCCTTTCATATCTGGTTTTTATTTTAATAGTGACGTCTTTGATACGTCTTCAATACGTCGTCGATACGTGAGGGTCTAATTAGTTACATTACTAGCTAAATTATTAATTTGAAACATGCACCTCGTTTAAAACATTTTTTTCTCACTAGAATATTTTTAATAATATTAAATAGGTAATTTAATTTTATCATATTTTATATGATAAAATTAAATTGATTAATTATTTTGTTGGGGATATTAACTATAACTAGTTAGACAGATCACCGATTAAATAATCAGTATTTACCTTACAATATAGGAAATCAGAGTAAGCCTGGATCAAGACGATCGATGGGGATTTTATTAATATTATTCCCGATCTCCCAGTCGTAATAACCAATCAAATAAATTAAAAAATTCTTGACTTGTGCGGGATTTGAACCCATGACCACAGTATTTGTAGCCACGCGTCTTATCTCCTGAGCTATTATGCTGGTTAATATTATATATAATTATGAATTTTAATTTATGTTTTTTTTCACTCATGAATAACGTCAGTTAGGTGATACGCAATAAATATAGTCGCCACCATATTGATCGAGTAACTTAATTTAATATTCACTATAAATGGTATTAACCCAAGTAATATAAATTTTAAATAATATAATAATAATATTTAACCTTTTTAGAAGTGCTGAAAAGGTTCTGAATGCATGTTCGTGTAAGTGAATAATTCATGAAGGCGGCAAAATGGTAACGGGAGAAGTGTTGCCATAAATAACAGAATAATTAGCTAAATGAGCCACTAGACGAGCTTTAACATTTCTATAACTCGTTAAAAAAACAACCCCCAAACCGAAATTATTTAACAAACAGGCACCCCGCGGGATTTAAAAATAGTTTCGGGTTTAAAATGTGCGCCTAAAACTCCAAATCGGTCATCCGGGAGACGTTAACCCTGGTATGCTTAAAAGCGTTTCACCATTAAACCTGTCATTATAAAAATTAGTACAAGGCCCCCGTCGGCATAATTACTGTTTATTAAATACACGAGATCGATTTGAAATTGATTGAATATTGAATGAAGCCTTTTAAGCCAGACCGTGCATGGATAATTTGACGACTTTATACAATTTTATGTCTTCTAAATTACCACACTGCATCCTTTGGCAAATTACCCACCTCGAAAAAGGCCCAAAATGCTATTTAAACCCCTACTATTATCATAATTAATCATCGTAGACTGAATCTGAAGAGTGAACAGATTTACTCAATATGAAGACATAATTTAAATTTTTATTACATATTATTTTATACCAGAATCAATCGCCACTATTTTATGATATTTTTCATCGATGATCTTAATTTTTAGATTTCTTTCTAAAGCTTGTGATGTAAAGACGCTAATAAAGTTGATTTGCTGTCCCATTGATCGCTTTTTTGTTAATTAGTGCCTCGCCCGAGGCTCAGACGAGGCATTAACTAACAAAAAACCGATCATAAGTGTAGCTAAGTAACTCTTCTATCGTTTTTACGGTGACGCATGCCTAGTAATCCATTACTTAAGATGTTTAAATTAAATATATACTAAAGAAAGAACGATTATTTTTTTTATTACGTCTTGTAGGTTTTTTTATTACATGTTTCGTTCTCAGATACAATATTTATCATCGGCTTTCTTTGCAGACTGCAAAGGTTAAATTAATTTTATATAATATATATTAAAAATCTGTTATCATTATATATAAATAAACAATGATTTTAAAATATGTGTATTAGTTTTAAGTCTGTGTCTTTCAGGTTGAAAAAGTTTATTCTTTCTTTCTTGCAAATTTTTGGATAATAGGACTTAATCAGTCTATCCAGAAAGACGACGATATAATAAATAAATAAAGATAAGATTCCTTCAAGGGATAAGATGCATGGCTACAAATACTGTAGTCATGGGTTCAAATCCCGCTCAAGTAAATTTTTTTATATAGATTTGATCGGTTATTACGACTGGGAGATCGTGAATAATATTAATAAAATACCGATAGATCGTCTTGATCCAGGTTTACTCTGATTTCCTGTATTATATGGTAAATACTAATTATTAAGTTGGTGATCCGTGTAACTAGTAATAGTTAAGATCACCGACAGATAAATAACAGGTTGTTGTGTATAAAAAAAAACCCTCTCAAAAAAGCTCCCCGGGGCGTAAAAAAAATGTAATAAATATTATAGTTAGTATTACTATTTATTTTTAAACTTCATCTTTCAAATTGTTAAACTTGTTAATAAATATTGTGGCGACCTTTACATATAATATTTGGGATTTTAACGTAGTGTGGGTGAATGGGGGTGGGTGGGCACGTCTGCACCCCTGGTTGATAAATGTGGCGATAGTGGCTCGCGACCGCCACCTTTGCCACCCCTGACAGAGTATAGCCATTTGTCAAGTAGCCGACTGAGTTAGTGCTTCCAGTGCTGGAGAACCTTTCCACAAATATTACCACATCAACACCAAAAATAATAAATTCTTACAATGAGAATATTACATTGGAAGGAATAAAAATAATTGATTATTTACATAGTGTTCTTATAGCAACGGTCGCTTTTATTTCTAATTATATATATATATATATATATATATATATATATATATATATATATGTCTGATCTTAACTATTACTAGTTACACAGGTGACCGACTTAATAATCAATATTTTGGTATAAATATAGACCTACATGGGCTTGGTTTTCATTTAATATTTCAGCATATTTTTTATACGAGTGATATTCATCTTTATTAATAAGCTTCTAATATAATATGTTTATACAACTTGGGTTACAATTCGTTAAGATCATGGAGTGTAAAACTACATATTTAACTCAACAAGTTTTTTTGTAGATAGGTTACTGATTAAAAATTCATTGTTTATACATTTACGCCCCAAGAAGCTATTTTAAGGGGGGTTTTTTAGACACAACAACGTGTTAATTCATTTCGATGATCTTAATTATGACTACTTACACAGGACACCGACTTAATAATTAGTATTTACCTTGCAATACAGGAAATCAGAGTAAACCTCGATCAAGACCATTGATCGAAATTTAAAAAATATTATTTTCCATTCCCACAGTCCTAATAACCGATCAAATATAATATATATTTTTTTAATTAAGTGGGAATTGAACCTATGACAAAAGTATTTATAGAGCCTTATCCCCAGATAGTTTACGCTACTTAATAAAGAATGACAGCAGCTTATTGTTATAAGGGGAGGTATATGTGATTGCCAAACAATCCCTCAAAATCTTCTGATTGATTAAAAGTCCATTCTGTAAATGTGCATATACAATTTTAGACTCCTTTTTGTCTCAACAATTTTTTGGACTTTCCTTATTGTAATAAATAAATTAGATTTTTTAATTATTAGATTAGCCTTCTGAACTGCTCTTTATTTTTTAGCACAAAAAGCCAACTATATTGCTGAAAATGATTGAGATTGGTGATTTGGTAATATTAGATCTATAGACTTAAGAATCAAAGAGTCCACATTCATTCTAGTCTATTCTGAATTTATTTCTTATTTTTTTATTTGTTATATTTTTTACGATTACATATATTTAATATTTTATTACACAAATGGTTAGTTTTATACGTGATTGTTAGTGTAGTGTGATCCTTTGAGTGATGAAAGGTTTTTGCCATCACTTCTAAGAACACGTCACACTGCCAAATGACTCTTATTTTTCATCCGAACCAAACTGTCACCTTTACTTTTTACTCCACCGCTCGAATATATCACTAGTTTAAATATAAATAATTTTTTCAGATTATTTTATAATCGTACCCGATAAAGGATGACTCGTGTGATATAATAGTTGTGTCAGAAGCCGTCATCAAGACTAAATGTAAATGACAAATGGCTTTCATAATTCTAATTAATTAATACGTGTCATGACCGAACCTATTCTTCACATTTATAATAAAGAGCCTTTGTGCTAGTTGTAAGATTTTTTATATTATTTAATAATTTATTGATTTTTAGACACCCCGAAAATTTAGAAGGCTTTTACAAGTTTTGGCTTTTTATATACAACAACGTGTTTATTCATTTTTTTACAAATATTAGTTACTAGATTAGATTTTAAATATTACTAGTTACAGAGCTCACTTATAGGCGACTTAATAATCGCCTCAGTATTTATCTTAGAATCCAGAAAATCGGAGTAAACCTGGATCAAGACGATCGATCGACGAATAATGGCCTCAGAATTCACCTTACAATCCAGGAAATTAGAATTAACCTACATCATAACCGGGATCGGAATTTAAACCAACGACCATAATATTTGTAGCCACGTGCCTTATACTATGAGATATTATCCATAAAAGGGAAGACTACAATAAATCAAAAAATATGTATGAATTAAATATTAATAAACAATATTTCCATAAGAAGTGTGTTAATAAAATTACATCAAATGTAATTCTATTGGATTAAAGCTTCATATAAAAATTGATTGATCAGGATTTTTATATTAATATTATTCCTGATCTCCCAGTCGTAATAATCATAAAGAATATTGAATTATTATTCGGTAAAATGTATTATAATATTTGATTTTTTTAATATTAACATATAATAATATAAATAAAATAAAATTACTATTTTTGGAATTTGCATTCAACTTTATAGTTAGTCTCATGAATATAATAATTGATGTATAATAAGTGTAGATGTATATAATATAATTTTTTGTGTAAAATCAAAAATTAAAATTATTAAATCGTTGCAGAGCTCAAATACCTCAAAGCAATTCATTACAACCACTTGTCATTATTCTGTTAATAACCGATCAAATTATTTTTATCACCCCAAAGTGAGATTTAAACCACAGTATTTGTAGACACCATTGATATACTATTTTTCCTAATGTAAAAATATCCTAGATTAATTTTATTCTATAATAATCTTTTGGGGATAATTTTCAGATATAAAGATTTAATCTTGTGTCATTGTGTATATAAAAAGTGATAGTGTGAAAGTGAGTATTGGTCACGTAAAAAGTGAGTGGCTGTTCGTAGTACTCACGTATAAACGAGTGTTCGTAAAGCGAACGATTGCATCTCACAAGGAAATCCCACACATTCACCCGTGTCCATTTTGGTGAGGGTGACCATTAATATAATAAATAGCTGGATTAATTTATTTTATATACGTGGATTGACGGTTCATGTGTTTGTTGTACTGGCAAATTCAAGAAACACATTCTAATCTCACACGCGTAATATTATTTGTCTATTGAATATTTTAGTAATCAATTATTTTATAATTTCTAATTAATTTACTCCCATAAAAAAAATTAAAATGATTAATCGAGCTATTTACTACTACATTTTGAAAAACATTAGGCATAATACTAAGATATTCGTTTGACTTTGGCACATCTCTCGAATAATCAACTCGATTTAGTGGTTCATTATACACTAATATCATAGACGAATACAAAACAACATCGTATGTGTATTTTTCTAAAATAAATATATAATAATTTGTGTTTCGCCATTAAGATAAAAGTTTATATGTATTTGTTACTTTATAATGAAAAGCGATAAAAGCACTATTTTTTAATTTATTAAAATTACACTAAATTGACTATATAATATAAATAAAACCAAATACGAT
This sequence comes from Agraylea sexmaculata, assembly GCA_022606485.1. Lineage (NCBI taxonomy): Eukaryota > Metazoa > Arthropoda > Insecta > Trichoptera > Hydroptilidae > Agraylea > Agraylea sexmaculata. The sequence continues at coordinate 54,759 of JAGTTH010003586.1, read as the reverse complement.
TCGAGAAAACGTAAGTTCATTTTACCTGCGACAACCTGCGAAAATCTGCGATATTTGCTTTGATCATTTTTAACTTAATATCCTCGTGGACTTCTTTTAGAAATGTGCCAGGTTCAAGATCTAAGGCTTCTTAAGACAGTTGTTTTGGACAATGTAACTTTATATACATTCATACCCAGGCTTGTAGAATCACTGTTTCATAAACTCCTATATATTATAGTTTCCTCGAGGTATATTTGGTTTTTGTTTAAATGTCTTATGATTGGGTTAGTCGGGAAGTTAGTCTTTTTAGCCTAATGTTTTTTACTGAACTCAAAATGTAAATATTTTATGGGGTGGAATGTAAAATAAAATTGAAATGATAGTCACCTGATAATGGTCCGAGTCAAAGGGGAAACCAGGGTGGCTTTTGTCGGTTGACAAGAAAATGTGGCAAACATTCCCGGTGACAGTTTCCGCGGGACAAATCACAGTTTATCGCCGACGAGCCCATTTACTCTACACTTCCTTTTATTATAACCCACACCACATTATACTCCTTTATACTATTTTAGAAGAGCCTTCGAAGAAACCATCGTCTTCTTTTCATCGAACATATCGGCTAATGATGGCGCCCGCTTTTTTATCGCCGATTAACACACAATGAATACCTTTTCCTCGCCGAACGTTTCTCGCCTAATGCCAACTTAAATACCCATTTTCACATTGAATTTTCTCAGAATGATCATAATAAATTCCCTATTTAATCATCATCAATTTAGTATATATTATCTGTGTTTATTAAACACCTAAATTAAAAATTGACAGCGTACACATTCATTATCGGTTAGGTTTTATAATATATGACTATGACATTAATATAACCCATTTACAACAAACAAAATCAAATATGTATCAAATAAGTGAAACTTTAAATTACTACTGAAATTTCGTATAATAAAAACAATTTTTATCATATAATTTTTCACAAATTTTTTTGATTTTGTCCTTCTCTACAGTCCTTAATGATTTTACTATATTAGTGTTTCACAATATTTTAAAATTATTATATGTCTTCAGCATTAATATTATACATTTAAGTTAATAGAAATATTTATAAGGGATTTTTTTTATTAATACTTATTTGAAAAAGAAATCACCAAATGTGAAATTATACAATATAAAAAAGTGAAGCATGTTTTTTAGTATTTTTTAATTACCAAACTATACCTTCATTTATTAAATTCTATTTTTGATACGATTAACCACATCAGTGTTAATTTAATTTTATTTTTGTGTGTAAACAATATCAGAAATTTAATAAAAAAAAGTGATTTTGCAATTTTATACATACAAAAATATACATATTGTAGTTTTAATAACAAAATCAATGTATTAGCGGTCAATTTATACTTTTTTAACATATAATTTTGATAAATGTGCAATATACACAAATAAATGCAATTTTTTTAATTTTAAGAGCCATCGTGACACTGATTTAGAGCTACATTTCATAAAAATAAGTGCCATATTTTGGCAAACTCTGCAAACTGCTTATTAATTATTTGAATTGCCAATCGATTGTACTCCGTATTAAAATATGTAAGAGACTTTGTCTATAAACTTAATATTGTAACATCTAATCATTATGTACATTATATTTAATAAAGAAATTATATAATAAAATAGCCCAATTAAATGTTTTGTTAGAGGACTGTACCGTTGTGATAATATCAAATCGTATATAGTGAGTCAGATGTCAACCGGAAACCCCTCAGTTCAAATAAAGCCTCTCGGAGACCACAACCCCCATTACCCCCATTACTCCCCGTGCAGCGCCCTCAATGGGGGGTGAGCGGGTGATCGAGACATCTTGTACGAAGAAAGGGTCGTTTTTCTCCGGGCTAGATAACAAAAAGGTATTAGTTTTTCCATGGTGGTACTTGTGTGTTGAACACCCCTGCTACGCCCACTCGTTTCACACCCCTGACTTTGCCTCTGGCCTTTGTAAATCTGCAGCCGGATGGTTTTGTTATTGCTCAACGAGAAACCATTTCTATCGAAATACATTCTATCCGATCGAATCGATTTGTATCTTAATGTTGTGAGAAAAAACACATACTTCGATAAATATCAAATTTATGGCTGAACTTTACAAAACATCCGATATTTATCAAAAGTATAGAACGATAGTTCATAGTTGTAATACTGACACGAATAACTGAGGCATTTAGAATCAAAAGTCCCCTCAAATTGGATTGCAATCAAACTGATTCTTTTAAACCCAAGTTGTTATATTAGGTTATCAAAATATCATAAATTCATTTAATTTTCCTCCATTTTGATGTTATAAAATAATGATTCTAAATAAGATATTCTATAAAGTATTTAATTTGAACTGAATTCGAGAGCTTTTGTTTATAAATCGAACAATCAGAAAAAAATATTTTAATTAAATTAAAATAAGCCCGGATAAAAAAAACGTTTTTTTTCCATGAACCGCGTTTTTTGATTATATTATTGTCAATATGACTGCTGATAGTTGAAATAGCTTTACCTAAAATGAGTTTTTTTTAAACATAATTCAAATTCCGCTCATTTAAAGGGTTTGATCGGTTATTAGGACTGGGAAATCGATAATATTATTAATAAAATTCCGATCGATCGTCTTAAAAATCATACTTAAAACCAGCATTATAGATTAGGGGATAAGATATGTGGCTTTAAATGATGAATAAATAATTGGGACTGGGAATAATATTAATAAATTCGCGATCGGTCTACTTAATCCAGGTTTATTCTGATTTCCTGGATCGTAATGTAATTAATGAAGTGATTATTATAGTAATAGTTACGATCACCAACCGATAATAAATTAACACATTGTTGTGTCTAAAAAACCTCCTAAAAATAATGAATATTGTGGTAGGTGCATAAATATTTTTTTGAAGTAATAATTACAAAAAAAATATGATAACTGAATCGGTTGATAGTTTTAGTTTAACACTTTTAATTTAATTTATTTATTTATTTAACGCCCAAATTGAGCTTTTACAAAAAAAAACAAAAAGATCAAAAATGTCTGTGTGACAATAACAAAAAAGGAAACAAACAAAAAACAATGTTTTTCACAAAAGTGAAAAGATAAAAAAAATTACAATAAAAAGTACTTATAAACAGAACCATATTTAACATAGGACTGACTTTATATTATATTTAGAATTATTACGTGAATTTATAGTCTGGTAAAAAGTAATGAGCTATTAATTGATACAATTATGAAAATCGATACAAACAACAATTGCTTTTAAATGTCAACTGTGAAGCGACATTAAGAAAGTAAACAAACAATATTTAACACGCTATCTATGTCTATGAAATCGATATATATATATATATATATATATATATATATATATATATATATATATATATATATATATATATATATATATATATATATATATATATATATATATATATATATATATATATATATATATATATATATATATATATATATATATATAACCAAATAAATTAATTATTAATGAGTAAAGATTCAATACTCAAGAAAATAATTCACAAATACAATTAATGGTCATCCTTAAGTATGTTTCTTAGGTGATTCCCGAAAGTAGGCAGAGGACAGATAAAATGGTCAATGTTAAGTGTTAAGTTTGTTGGCTGAATTTTGAAATCTAGGAATCTGGGAGTTTTGATCATAGTTGGAAATAGAGTTTGATGGGTAAAATAAAGTATGTGTTGACTTCTATAATATATTTTCTTATTATTTTTTTGAGACATACTTAACTTGTTGAATGCGTTCGTGTGTATTTAATATGATGATCATTTAGGCGATTTCTCATTTTTCATCGTCAAAGTGGTCGAGGCTGGTTGGTTGTCTGTCTCCCTGAAGGCTTGTCGAACATATCATCATGGTCTGAAGCATATAATCATTATGTGAGATAAATTACATATTCGCCATATTATCATGATGATGGGGGAGGATCCTACGTGTGCATTACGAGCCAATTTGGATCGATCCTGAGCCAAGGAAGTCCATCATTCATACTCTTGCTGCATGCTTCCAATTTCCTTGCCCCGCATTAACTTCATGTTAACCATAATATATATCGTAATGCCTAAGATTTAGCGCAAAGCTTTATTATAATATTAAGGATATAATTTGTCAGCTTCGTAATATTATGGGGGGTGCAATATAATCATATTAAAGGTTGCTTGTCATAATGTCATGTCATGTCACGAAGATGCAATTAGAAGTCATTATGTCCCGTCACTTATGACCGTTAGTTACTCCTTGGTCAACCTGTCATCCTGTCACCGACACTTTTCTTACTTCAAACATCGACCATTACAATTAAAGTCTTTCATAAATGAAATTTAAGGAAAAATCTAATCCCCTTTATTGATTGTGTGCATGAGTTTTTGGAACAACCTAATTAATGATATAAAGAATGGTACATTAAATATAACATAACCACACCTTCATTAAGGTCCAAGTCAGCTAATTAAATTTTTTATTTTTTAATTATTATTTTAAAAAGTTAGAGAATCTTGCGTTTTTACTTATTAGGTGATTGACAGCCTGATTTAAATTTGTATTATTATAAGCGTGAACAAAAACATAACCTCAAACAGCAACCTGAGACATTACGACAACATAGTGTTTACAAATAGTTGTTGTTGATGCAAATAGGGTCAGTGACCTTAGGCGTTAAGACAACAATATGTTTTCATACTTGTTATTGTTGCCCTTTAAAATGAATTTTGATTTTGTTATTCTATGATGACATACACAAACTGTCTATACCTCTGAATATGCACTAATAATTTGACAGATCATTAAATATGTTTATATAAAAAGTCCGTTATTTGAAATAAAGAGCAATTTAATTCTTATTTATTCTTTATATTTACAGCATTTACAAAAAAACAAATGAAGAGAGAGCAACACAGTTATAAAATAACAACAAAATAATAATAAATGGATATCACTAGTTGACAAAGTTAGATATAATATTACCAAGAAGAAAAGAGAAAAAAAGTATTCATGAATTCAAAAAAAGTGTACTTTAAAATAAAATACTCTTAATGATCTATTAACTGATTGTAACCCAAGTTTTATATATATAAGAAGCTTATTTATAAATATAATAAGTGAATTATATCATAGTGACATTATAATAAGGGCCAATGAATGCCAAAACTTTAAGCATATTTACACAAATATATTACAATAAAGGAACACGTTTATTTAAGGTAATTTTTTAAATTTTCATCATCGATAATCAACTGTCTTTTTAAGCTTTAAATTAGGGATTTAAGATCTTAAAACAGTGGTACTTTATATTTAAAAAATCGGAAAAAAACATATTCTATAAATATATATTATACAGCGAACTAAAAAGAGAAGATTTATTTTGATATCAATGGTCCAGACATATATAATTTTATTGAAAGAATTAAAAACTGTGGATTGTAAAGCGACGGGTATAATTTTCTTTTAGTACCTAATCGCTTTTTATAACTTATAAATAAACACCTTTAACTGCAATTTTGCAATAAAACGATATCAAGACTGAATATATTTAACAACAAGATCGCGTGACTTGTTGAGATTTCTCCATTTCCCTTGATCGTCAATCAGAAATGTTGTGTCGATGACGGCAGATAGTGTAAATACTGCTTTATTAATTACACATTATTGCAAACCTTATATTATTATACAATGTTGAATAACACGACTTATGGGAATATAAGCGGGTGTGTGTCTTAACAATGGTGTATTAAATGGAAATCACATGAGAGAATTATTACTACTTAAATAAAGAGGTTAACGCGTATCGAATCCATTGTCTTGTCATTCGATAATTGATTTTGCGGGGGAGGATGAATTATGCTGTGAATTAATAGCATTTTTAAATATTGTGTTAGGGGTGGAAGTAATATTGTGATAAGAGTGTTTGGGGGTTGGATGGACCATGTCAATATGGAAGTTGTCCCCTGAGAAAGATGACTTCCGAAGGAAATGTCCACCTATAAGATAACCACCCCTTTACTATCACTACAACAATATTGTAATCAATAGCTGAGACCCAATACAAGAAAAAATCTTGTGAATTTTTATTTAAATCAAATCGATCAAATTTGAAAAAAAATGTGGCATATAGTTATTGTAGCATAGCTTTAAATAAAACTATCAGGTTAAAGGTTAGTAGTTATCATCACTTGAAATTAATATTTTAATAGGAATTATTTTATTTTAATTAAAGTCTAACAAGGGTCGCAGAAATATTTATTACCTATAAATAATTTTTTCAGGTTTTATAAAATGCTTGTCAATTTTATCAGTATTTGTGAGTGAGATTCGAACCCATAGCAAATTTGTCGTGCCTTATCCCCAGATAGGTAGTTTACGCTGGTTAATAAAGAATGACAGCAGCTTATTGTTATTAGGGGGAGATATATGTGATTGTCGAAAAATCCCCAAAATATTCCGAGTGATTGAAAGTCCATTCTGTAAAAATGACACATTTTTGTCTCAAGTACATTTTTCGGACGTTCCTAATTGTAATAAATAAATTACATTTTTTATTTCTATTCCTAAGAAGATTAAGATTAGAAGCCTTTTTTAGCATCAATGAAAACTATATTGCTGAAAACGATAAAAATCGCCTCAGTATTTACCTTATAATCCAGGAAATTAGATTAAACATGGATCAAGATGATCGTATTATTATTTTTTACTTGAGAGGGATTTGAACCCATGACATGAATGTTGTCTAGTCGATATCAAAATAAAATCTGACAAATAAATTTGCTATTTATTGAAATGTCAGATATTGTGATACAATTAAACGGTCTTTTCTTATCATATTCAAAATTTTAAGTGCTGAAGGAATTCACTTATATATAAATAACAATGATATATAATATTATTTAGTATCAATGAAAGGTATAAAAAAATATTGTATTTTCGGAAGGATGGAATTCTACCAAATAAAATGTCTGTGTGTGAATATGAAAATTAAAATTTCATCAAATCTAGGTGTAGTTCTCAATTCTCTGTATTTGAAACAAATGAGAGAATTGAGAATACATGATTTCTCAGGCAGAAATTTAATTAGGCAATTGTTGTACGACTAGAATAAGCGGCTTTAATTAAAGCCGTACATTTGGTGTTTTTATGGGTTAATAAAAATAGTGAATGGGTATTTTTCTGTGAATGAACACCGTGTAACGGAACCGATATATTAAATTTTTTTTTTAATAAAATAATAAAAAACAATTAACGCTGTAACAAATTTATTGCACGGGAGGTTTTGACGAAGGGGCATATTTAACAGTGCTATCGCCGCCATTAATCTCAACGCGGCCGTCTAAATAAATCAAAAAACTTTGAGAGACCTCGTAATTGGAAATGTTGAATGGCTCTTTCGATGTGCTTGTGTGACTACAAAATAATGAGACTTAAATGTAACTATTACTCTTTGTTTTCAGGCGGCAGACTAAACACACTTTGGGTTAACGAGGATGCGCTATGACACTTTTGTTATATTTTTTAAAATATGCAAATATTATATTGGGCATTTTTATAGACCGTCTCATTTTAAACATTTTATACCTACAATATTTAAATGTATAATTATTGGTTTGGTCAGAATTTGCGTCGAAATGTAGTATTTACAAAGACTAAAAACACATCACTTTCATTGTTCCATACAAACAAATAATTTAATTTACAATAATATAATGTTAGAAGGAAATGTAGAAAATAAAACGATATACCATATAATTGTAGACAATTTAGATATATTTTAAAAAATGCCTACTTATTCTTGTTTTAATTCCTATAACTAAATTTTTAAATCTAGTTTAGCCTTTGAATTGCATTTTAAATATCATTGAGTCTATTGTTAAATTAAGCCATAATGATCCATGACAGTATATTTATTTATTTTAATATAAACGCTCATAAGAGCTTTTTTAAACAGAGAAGACAAAATTAATAAAAATGAAACATGGTTTAAAACAAAAAAAAGTATATGTAAAAATGTATAAATACAGTGTATATAAAATAAAATTTAGTTTAAATTTGTTACTAGATAAGGTCACTTCTAAACAAGCCCTGTAGGTGGCAGAATTGGTGGAAAAGAGATCACCCAGGTGGGCAAATTCGTTGCTGTTGTAGCCTATTCAATTAATTTAGTTTTTTTTTTATAATAGAATCAATATATTTTTAATTAATTATCGATAATAATGATTTAGTTACATTCTTATTATATTTATTATTTTATCAAAAATATGCTTTTAAATAATGTTCTATGGTTTTCGTTCAAAATTATGAAAAGCTCGAATATAAGCGATGATTGTGGAAAATATGAAAAATAAAGTTGTTTGACAATTTAATTACCTTTGTGTGGTTTCTATAGAATAATTAATTATAATACCGCTATTTTATGTACAGATTCATATTTTTTCGAGATAAAGTCTTGGTTTATTTAGCCGTTGAAGTGAGCGCGTTGGCAAAGCCAATTATCCGAGATAATTAATTAAAAACGGCCGAAAAAACTCTCTTTACAATGATTTTAATTAAACAAAGAAAATCTCCGACCACGTAAATTATTATCATTCGTACAAATAAATAATAATTTGTTTAAATAATGCCGGCAAAGCAAGTAATTAGACGAGGCGCTGACGAGTGTTCAACAATCGAGAATGTATTGCTTAATTAGCGACTACTTCATGATGTATGATACAATTATATAAAGAGAACCTATAAAGGTGATAATTGATATTCTTCAACAAATAAATGTTAAACAATCGTTTATATGCAAATCTATGCATGTTTTAACCATAAAAATGTCATGCATATTTCTTGTTTACCACAGTTTTATAAGAAATATTATTTAAAGTGATATAAACCGGCTTTAAACACCGTGCATCTAAAACAATTTGAATCAATTAATAAATCAATGATTAATTTTAATTCATATCCAATTAAATTTTCGAAACAATATCCACCACTCAAAATTACAAAAAATATTAATTATATACTCTTTTTATTTGTATACATTTGATGCATCAACGACTTGTTTTATCATTTTGAATCTAAAATAAATTGCCACCGATATTTTTGTACATTTTATTTACTAAAGATCCTTATTATTAATAATCGAGGGGCTTGAAATAGAAAATGTAAAGGAAAATTTAATAAATTAACTATATTTTGTATTTTTTTTTGTTAATTTAGAGTCTATTCTTGTAATTGTTTATTAATCCTAATGTCTGTAAATGGGTTTTAATTTTTTTCCAACATAAGTTTTATTATTTAATATTAGGTACCTCTCATAATATGAAATAAATATGTTATTAAAATATTATTCTCACGTTAGTTATAGGTAAAAATATTTATATACTCTGTACAACTAAGTCTAATTCATAAGATGTTTTGTATTAGTAAAACTATATAAAATTAAAATTTTATCAAGAAATTGTTATAGTAACAATATTTTGATAATCAAATATTACAACTTGGGTTTAAAAGAGTCTGTTAACTGAAACTAAATATTTAAAAAATATTATACCTTGTTTTGGGAGCTTTGGATTCTTACCGCCTCAATTTATTTATTTCCCTTTAAAATACAGTTGTTTATAAAAATATTTCATACTTGGCATTGACTAAGGTTACAAGCGCTTGGGTTAAAAAATGCGTGTAAATAATTTTGCTGACCTAGTAATAAATATTTAATTTAGAAAAGAAAAATTAAATAATATGGAATTGATTATAGTGAGTGGTGTTATTAGTTGTTGTGATGAAGTTGTACAATTTTATGTCTTTATAGTGGAATATAGAATCTGGTTTGTAGAGGATTACCAAATAGAGTTGTCCCATAGTCAGGAATGCCACCTTGTCCAGTCTCCTTGATGACTTCTTCTTTTACTATAGTAATTAAACCACTAGTAGTTAAAGCTCCTATAACATTTTCAAGATCCTGTCCTGTCATTTAACTCAACATCACATCACAATCATTCATCGGCGTGATTTATATCAAACTTATTATATTATTTATGATCGTGTTTCCACACTGATCCACAGTTTTTATATATTATATTTTTATATCGCATTGGGAAGAAAATAAAGACCATTTAATATAAAAACAAAACAGAATATGAAATAATTTATTCGCTGTATCAAAATTATAGTTATTAAATTAATATCTATACATGTTTTAGCATTCATCGCAAGATTTGATAACTAATTGCTTATTTGATTTAAATAAAAATATTTTATTAACGCATCCAGATGGTTACTTATTGAGTTTATCATAATTATAAGAAGTTATTATTTGAAAAAAATATTATTATAGCCCTTTTTTTAATTCGTAGACTTAGCGCATTTTGATTCCGAATTGAAACTAGTTCAACTAAAAAAAATAATGAAGGTACCAAAATCATATAAAAAATGGGCACAAGTTTACATATCAGATGTTCTCAATTTCTCAAATTTTCAAAAAGGACATAAAAACAAAAAGAACTATTAAATTTTTTAATTTTGTATTGTATTGTATTGTGGAAAGAGAGAGTTTGTGCATTTTTTCCTTCTATTTTGTATTTAGTAGTGACTATTTATTATGTTAATAATAAGTGCAGCATAAAGTATAAAATAATTAAATTAAGTAATACCTTAAAAATATAGAATAAAACCCATTTTCTAGGCTTTCTCCCATATTCAAAATATTAAATATTATTTTTAAAAATAAAGTGTAAATATCCAATAATCCACTCAACTCAAATTTGGTTTTACCCAAACAAACTGTTTCTTTAGTTTTTTAGCATTATATTTTGTAATTGTTTTGTTAATATTGCTTTTATTTTTGTTATTATTCATTAATATTCAAATTTGTAAATGGTTTTTTTTCCATTCTTTCTGTAATTAAATACTTTCATTCATGTCACATTTAAATAAAACATCCTGATGTTAGTTATAGGTAAAAAGATTTATATACTCTGTACACCAAAGATATATTGTTCTATCAATCATTGTAAAATTTATGCATAATAAAGAAATTGTAATTTACATTCAAAATATTAAAATGTTTATGAAAGAAAATTTTAATAATTGCATATTATTAATTGTTAATGATAATCAGCGCCAGCCTGGCTTCATACTTAATACTCAATTGCATGGCAAGGATACTTGAAAAAAGCACATTTTTGGATCTTGCAAGGCTTGTTGTATAAATGAAATGCAAGGATTGCGTGTGTCGAATATAATTATGGAAATGATGTATAAAAAGGGAGGTTATCGTCGCCTCGTCCGCCATTTTGCGCCCTTTTAATATAATGTCGCGTGCTTTAAAGGGGCGTGTCATGGACCATTGAGTCCTTTTCATCCCAAGATCATGAAATACACCAACAATGTCCTTCAAAATCATCAAAATCATTAAATAATACGAGCACGCATTCAATTAACACGCCAGATGTGGAGCGGAAGATGCTTGTTCAATGTTTGTTACAACCAAATAATTAAACAATATCAGAAGCCTTCAGGTGTGATAATTACTTATAATTATATAACATATGCCAGAACAGACTCTTTTATCTAAAATTAAATATACAATTAACTATTGTAGGTTATATGACTATATATATATATATATATATATATATATATATATATATATATATATATATATATATATATATATATATATATATTATCAACCAGTAACTACTTAAAATATGACAAAATAAAAAGTAACTATATACAAAACAACATTATTCATATATTTTTATAAAATAAGTAATTGCACGTGGATTTTTTCCCATAAATTATGTAATGACTTATGTTATGTTATTAATTATTTTAATTATCGATTGATTGTACTCGGTATTAGAATAAGTAAGAGACTCAGTCTATAAACTTTATATTGTAACATCTTATCATAATGTATCAAAACATTATATTTAATAATTGTGTAAAAAAAAATCAATTAGTAGTAAAATTTGCGATAAATGTTAAAAAAGCGCCTCTATCAGTTACGAATTCATTTAGTTTAAATTTCAGATATTCGAATTATGAAGGTTCAACTGCATTAGAGTTCTGCAAGTAGATTTTTTTATTTGTAAAAAATACCGGGTGTTTATTAAAATTTCTTATTTATAAATGTAGGTTGTGAATGAATTTATTACTAAATTTGACTCCACAAAAGTCAGCCACGTTTATGGGAAATTTGTATAAAAAATAATAAAAAATTGTGCCAGTGAAATCTTGGGACCATTTACCCTTATTTGATATTCTTATATTATATGAGTTACGAATCAATGTGTTTTTTTTTAAATATTTTTTTAGGAGAATAATCTAGAAGATATTCGTTTATATCTCCCAATAAACTATACTTTATATATCTCCCAATAGATATCTCCCAATAAACTATACTTTATCCAGTCACCCTTTTAAATTTATTATAAAAATTTAACATAATATATACATCTAGAACATACTAAATTTATGAATTATTTTAAATTATAAAGTCCGTTTTTCTCACTACATTATTCAGAAGCATTTTCTTCAGGAATCGGGATTCTAGATGCAAAAAAAAAAATTCTACGTGTGTGAAGGCTCTTGAGCTCTTTAACCATTTAATTTATAATACACCAAGGGTCAATTCAATAAAATTATAAATTTTCAACGCCCCAAGATAAGAGGTGGTTTAATATAACCCATGTTGTGTTCAATGGGCCAGTGAACAACGATTCGTAATTACAGTCTAGTTCATAACCCAGTGGCGTTAAGTACTCCTTCATTAACGATCAAGGTGATCAAAAACAATATTTTAATATTATTAATAATAAACACGAGTGTTGTAATTAGAATCCGTAGAATATTATGAAGTGGTTGGTATTGGTGAACATTGTTCCTTTTGTAATATTACCTATTATAACGAGCTTTCATCACGCGATTGAAACTTTCTTACAATGCACTCTGTTTTCATCTTAAAATATTTCCAACACATTATACACATTCACAACAAATTCTTTATGACTTACTTGCCTTCGACAATCGCATATTTATAAAAAATTCTGACGTGAATACAATCGTGTAAGCTGCACGTATTCACCTCATTATTTTATTATTCTTTATATTCAACATTTGCCATATTTATATACTAAATAATAATTGAAACATGGGGTAGAACAATTTTATTTTAATAAATACATTCGATAGCTTGTTAAATAGGTTAAGGATAGTTAATAAATATCTCACCCGTGCTTTTATTACACATATTTTAAGAACTTCAAAATGAAGGGCTAGTAAAATATTATAAAACTCTTTTTTATAAGGTTTTATTTTCTACATAGAATATTCACACAACATTTGATTTTTTATTAAATTTTAGGATTTTTTTAATTATAGGAGAAAAAGATAATAAAATAAACCCATTTTTGTAATTATTAATAAATAATGACGAAATTAACATATATGGCCGTCAATAACATTTAAAGTAAATATTTTTGAGCTTATTAAATCCTTTAAAATTTGTTTGGGATTCTGTTCATTTTCTGCTATCCCATTTTTTTAAATCTGTAGCTACAATTTTTTATACTTTTTAACCTCAATGGCTGTTTTTAAAACTTGTCTTTTTATCTAGATATTATTACAATTTCTTTATTATGCATAAGTTTTTACAGTGATTGATAGAACAATACATCTTTGGAAATATACTTAGGTGTACAGAGTGTTTACATCTTTTTACCTATAACTAACATGAGAATGTTTTATTTAAATTTGACATGAGTAATAGTATTTAATTATAGAAAGAATGGGAAAAAATAAAAACCCATTTACAAATTTGAAGATTAATAAATAATAACAACGATAAAAACAATATTAATAAAACAGTTACAAAATATATAATGCTTAAAAACTAAATAACAATTTGTTTGGGTAAAACCAAATTTGAGTTGAGTGGATTATTGGAAATTTTATTTTATTTTTAAAATAATATCAGTTTTGGAAGTTCATTGGTAAAATGAACTTACGTTTCCTCGAGACATATTTGGTTTTATTTACATGTCTTATGATTGGGTTAGTCGGGAAGTTAGTCATTTTAGTGTAATGTTTTTTACTCAAATCTGCGATATTTGCTTTGATCATTTTTAACTTAATGTCCTCGTGGACTTCTTTAAGAAATGTGCCAGGTTCAAGATCTAAGGCCATCTTAAGACACTTGTTTTGGACAATTTGAATTTTATTAATATGACTTTTTGCCGCAGTAGACCAAGCTGGGCATCCGTACAAGAGAATCGGTCTGATAATTGATTTATAAAGAAGTAGCTTATTCTTGGGTGACAGCTGACTACGCCTGTTAATAAGTGGATATAAGGTGTTAATAGCCAGGTTGCTCTTGTCCACAGCATATTTTACATGCTTGGACCAGTTCAACTTGGAGTCTAAGATAACTCCCAAATACTTGACTTCTTTGAGCCAAGGAATTTGTTCGTTATTGATATTAAGAGGGGGGATGTGGGATCTCTTTCTTTTGTTAGTAAATATTATTGCTTCAGTTTTACTCTCGTTGAGTTTTAATTTCCAGCGAGAGTAATACTGTGTTAGTAGGTCTACAGATGCTTGGAGGCGTCTACGAATTGTGTCTAATCTGTAAGATGATGTGAATATGGCGGTGTCATCCGCGTAAAGAGCTAAGGAGCAATTACGAGGAATAGGGATGTCATGGATGATGAGATTGAAAAGATAAGGAGCGATAATACTTCCTTGCGGAACTCCCGCAAGGATTGGATGCTGTACAGATTTAACATTGTTAATATCTACTGAGAATTTTCTGTTAGTAAGATAAGATTGAATAACTTTGGTGAGATATGGTGGAGTGTTAGTGTTAATTAGTTTGTGAATGATACCATCAAACCAGACTACATCAAAAGCTTTGGCAAAGTCCAGGAAAATCATTCCCGTACTTTTTTTATTATTAAAATTTCCTCTAACATGCTGTGAGATTCTTGTTAGTTGTGAAGTGGTACAATGGCCCGGTCTAAATCCGAATTGTTCATTAGGAATGACGCAATCCAGAGTTTTTCGCAGGCGGGTTAATATGACTTTCTCTAGGATTTTACTCATGCAGGGGAGGAGACTGATAGGACGATAGCTACTGGGAAGGGATTTGTCTTTACCAGGTTTAAATATAGGGACTACTTTAGCTGCTTTCCAATTATCTGGAAAATATCCAAGAATAAGACACGAGTTAAATATTTTAACCAAACAATCAAGAGCCTTTTGTGGTAAGTGTTTAATAAGAGTGTTGTTAATGTTGTCGTGTCCTGGTGATTTTTTATGTTTTGAGTTTTGAATAATATCAGAGATTTCAGAAAGAGTTACCTCGTCAATCTCACATTCAGAATAGTTGTGAAGATTCCTAATTGACTTAGTAACTGCTTGTTCTGTGAGACTATCTGTAGTGTCATTATGTGTCAATGTGTGTGCTTTAACGAATGTTTCAGCGATGAGATCAACTTTCTCCTGAGCCTTGTAAATAATTTTATTACAGTCTTCGCTCCAGAGCGGAGGGATAAAGGATGTTTTTCTAGTCATCGACTTACACATCTGCCAAAGTGAGTTATTTTGCGTTTTGAGAGACCTTATCTTCTGTTCCCAGGATTCATTTTTATGAATTTTAATTTTATGTTTAATTTCTAAAATTAGCGCATTTATGACAGATTTGAGTTTACAATTTCTTTTCTTTCGCCACTGATTCATTAATCTATTTTTTACATGAATTAGGTCCACAATTTCAGATGGAAGTTTGTTCTTAAAAGAATTGTTAATGGTTTTATCTAGATATATCATTTTTTTTCAATAGTTTATTTATTTAATTGAATATAAACCCTAATAAGAGCTTTTTTTACAGAAAAAAACAAAATTAATACGACATATTGTTAAAGTCATTCATTTTTAAATTACAACCTTTTATAAAAATAATTAGCTATTTACAAATATTTCTTTTCTATAGATTTTTTTTAGTCGTGTGTGACTAAATGAGACCAAGATTTCTTTGGAGGAGACAGTTTTATTATGTTTATATTTGTTACATCTCATATTTCCCATTTCATACAATTAAAAAAATATAACTAGAGGGTATTTGTCATTATGGTCATGGGATCGAATTTTTATATATTTTTTAAACAAGTAATAATTACATACGTCTTCTTTTGTATGTAATATTCATGAAACACCGTTTTATTTGCTCTTAAGTACCCACTCAAGAATATATTATATGAAAAAAGCTCCCAGCATATGGCATTACTCTAAAGCCAAAAGCTCGAATTATCTCCTAGTGAATGTAATTTGGATCCATTATCGCATATTGTTTTAAATTATAGTGCCACAGACATGACATATGTCGTGATGGAAGTGAATTTTGCGATGTTAAAAAGTCACATTAACAATCCATGGGTGCTTATTAAAAATGCATTACCTGTACCGAATTCATTTGGCGAATAATCACCCCTGGTTATAAAAACTCCACCCCGCTTTCTGAACCAATTTCTCCGTGCCAAATATGTTGAAAACATCTCTCTACACAATTAAACATGCGATATTAATTAAAGCCTCATGAGTGAGTGTCTATGATCATATTAAAGATATTATTTATAATCCGTCACTTTTCAATCGATTACAAGTGAAAAAGCGAGTAATTAATCATGTTGTATAGGATTAAATCAGTGGCGTGTCACAAATTTTGAGGGCCACTGGCTAAAACAATTTTAAGGCCACTATAGAATATAAAATAATAGTTAAATAAATACACAGTTTGGGTATATACATTTCATTACATATAGACTTAGGTGTACAGAATATATAAATATTTTTACCTATAACTAACTGATAATAGTACATTTATGTGACATTAGAAGTACTTCATATAAACTTAAACTATTAAAAAATCTTAATATTCAAAACACAAGGCACAAATGCATATTTTAATTTTAAAAAAGATGCCTATTTTAAAATTAATCTCAAAAATATAAAGAACTTGTATTATAAATTTATTTAAAAACGGAGTTCGTTTTTAACAGAAATGTATAAAAAAATCCCCGAAATAGTTTTTTCTTAAGATAGCTATATTATTTGTAAAAACCCAGTTTATTACCTTGTTAAAGTTTTTTTAATCTTTGTATATATTTAAATAATTTTTAAGGGTGGCCATGATTTATTTAAAAAAAAAACAATTTATTACGTCAAAACCACTATTGGCAAATAAAGATTAAGTAACTAAAAAAGTAACTTTAATTTAGTTTATTTTTATGTGTTTATTGTGTTAGAACATAGATTCGTGTCAATTTTAGGAATATAAATATTGTAAACCTAAGTTTTTTTTTTAAACAATATAATCAGTGTTAATTTACCTCCTAAGGACAAGAAGAGGCTGTTTTAATGTATATTTTAATTTGGAACGAGTATGAAGATAGTCCGTGCTCGGAAATGATTATTGCAAATTGAATTTCTGACAGAATTTCATACACAAAAAGCCGTCACGAAGTTTCGCAATTATGGCGAGGAAGGGCACATAAAAAGGAGCGAGTTGCCGGGCGATAATGACCCTTAATTACTCGGCCGCCGGCACTGAGCTGTCCACCTCTAGATTGATGGCCACTAAGGGTCAGAATCGAGTACACAACTCACATGTCAGCACAGATGACAGATAAACGAACACATTTTCTCCACTCTATTAAACAATCATCAACGACCTCATTATAACTAATGTTCTTTTCGCTTTTCAGAATCGCTCATATTATCTTTCAATGGGGACTGGACCCATTTTTTTATTAATATATATATATATAATAATGCAGATACTTCAATAGTCAAAAATATTTAGCCTAATAAAAAGAATATTAAAATCAACATAAAAATATCACATATTAATGAGTAATAAGCTAAGATTTTATTTTAAAATTTTAGTATATTTTATCTTATAGTTTTTTATAAAATATACATATATGTAGTTAAATTGTATGAAGCAAAGGTCAATTTATTGAAAAAAAAAGAGTTTTTATACTAGGCATACTTTATACTTATATGTTTCAAGCAATTTAGACACGTACCTACCCACAGAGATGAACTTACCGCAAACGGCTATGATTAGTGATATGGTATCATATAATTTGAAATTTCCTCTACAAAGTGCCGGATAAAGAAAATTTGTATGAAATTCCTCTTTCATATATACTTCTAGTTTGAAAGGCCCCATAAACTAATGATTATTAAAATAATGATATTTAAAATCGGTTGCTATTATTTTTGTAGAGAAAATGTGTCGTTTTTATAAGAAATAATACACTTTTATGGGCCTTGAAATTTTATCAGAAAATAATTGAATCCAGAGACTCGAATTTATTTAAATATTAACATTTCTCAGCAGTGGCTGAAAGTTGTTAATACAATACAAGGTTGTTTTTTTTTTATTTGGATCTGTCATGTTGATTTTAATGGCGAGACAATATTTATTGCTTTATGATTACAATGTAATGGCGTCTGTTCTGTCATGTCATGTATTTATTTATTTATGATATAATATCTGCTTGATGACAGATAATACATTGTATCACGTATTCCGGTCCGGATCCGGTACAAGCAAGGTACTGTATTATAACCGGAATACGTCTTTACACTTGCCGGCACTCCTGCTATTTTTTGAACCGGATTCCTTAACAACAACGGAATTTAACAAGGGAACAGAAGCCGTCTCTGGATCGAGCTTCAGAATGCTTTTTTTGCTTATCGACTCATATTATTGCCTTCATTCTTTCATTCGATTTCCCATGACTCACATATTTATTCTTCTTAAGCATTCTTCTCATTTTATTTAATAACATTGAATTAAGTGATTTTTTGTTTAAAGAATTTCATGTTCACCATTGTTATCTACTCATTTTCCGGAATAATATTAATAAAATCACGATCGATCATCTTGATCCAGGTTTACTCTGATTTCCTGGATTGTACGGTAAATACTGATTATTAAGTCGGTGACTTGTGATTATTATGTAATAGTTAATATCACCGACAGACAATGAATTAACACGTTGTAAATATGATTTTTTTCTTAAACTTATTTATTTCCCCATTGATCGTCTTGATCCAGGTTTACTCTGATTTTCTGTATTGTAAGGTAAATACTGATTATTAAGTCGGTGACCTGTGTAACTAGAAATAGTTAAGATCATTGACAGACAATTAAATATTTGTTGTATTTAAAAAAACAAAATTTGTAAAAACCTTCTAAAAATCCACTCTGAAAGTATATCTAAATAGAAAATAAAGCATTGAAAAAAAATAAAGCTGAGCTAAACTAAAGTATGAGGTTTAACGATGAAAATAAAAAAATGAAATTTATGTGTAAGTTTTTGAGTATTTTTAAATACTCTTTAAATAACTCAGTGTCAAAAGGTGCAGTATTTTTCAGAAATTTATTTTATAACAGAATGTTTCAGTATTAAATATCACATATTCATCCATTTTTCAGGTGTACATTTTTCTGCTTTTTTGGATCTTTTAATTATAAAGGCCTCATATATACTACTGCTTTAAAAAACAGTTCTTCCTTAGTAGGTTTATCCATTTTTATAACAATACAAAAAATCTATAAATATGAGAGACAGAATAGTCTTATTTTTTCAATAATGACCTCAAAAATGTGTTATTAAATTTTTTTTAAATTGTTAAAATAGCGAATATTATGTCAAATTTTCTGGCGGTGAATAATAATTAATGAATTTTTAATTTAAAAATAATCATCAATCAACAAGTTCTTCCTTAGTAGGTTTATCCATTTTTATAACAATACAAAAAATCTATAAATATGAGAGACAGAATAGTCTTATTTTTTCAATAATGACCTCAAAAATGTGTTATTAAATTTTTTTTAAATTGTGAAAATAGCGAATATTATGTCAAATTTTCTGGCGGTGAATAATAATTGATGAATTTTTAATTTAAAAATAATCATCAATCAACAAGTGGTAGTAGTCAGTCTGAAATGAAGGTGATTATAGTGTGAGAAGATCATCGGTTTGCTTTCAACACTTTGTCACACTTTGATGTCATTTCAATGACACTTGTCGCGATTAACACTCTCTTAAGTCACACCGAACTTTATTTTAATGTGACTTATTGTGTTCTAATAATGAAACTAAACAAAACAAAGAATGCCAGATCAAAGACAGACTTCGCCAACACTGAAAGATCGATTGATCACGAAGCTACGTTTAAATACATTAACTAGAGTCTACAGACTAGACAGGTCTATTCTAAAAATACTAAAAAATTAACTGTGGCTGTAAAAATGAAATGAATGGCTTATTATAAATTTCCAAGAACTTGATTTTGACATAGTCCTTGATTTATATAATGAAAGCATCCCAATAGAAAAGGGTCATTTAAGATTGGTTAAAATAGCCTTGGATTTAGTCTAAAAGTAATCATTTCGGGTCCACTTTTAAACATAAATTAATAAATATTATCAATAATAAATATGTATATTTGTATAAATACAATAATAATTTCATGAAACAAACAATTTGTAAAGTGTACCTGAAATTATTGATTTGGACCAAATCCAAGGCTGTTTCAATATAAACTTTGTGGATTTTTTTTATTAAATCTGCATTTTGATATAACCGAATTTTTAATTAAATATTTGTTTTTTGACCATTAATAATAATTATTATACTAGCCCATTTAAGACATTTGATATAAAAATACTTTATATAATATATATTTCATTACGTTCCATTGGAAGTCATATAAAAGTCAAATTGTGTTTATTAATTTTTCTGAAGTCTCTGAAGAAAACAGCTTGTTCGTAAATAAAGTAAACAAATATTAATATAAGTAGAAAAATGTTCAACATACAAATAAATATCTTTACCATCATTACGTCAACACAATGTGAAAATTATTATTTGGTTAAATATAACAATAATGGATAAAAATATTATCAATAATAGATATGTATATATGTATAAATACAATAATAATTTCCTGAAACAAACAATTTGAAAAAGTGGACCCGAAATTATTGATTTGGACTAAATCCAAATCAAATAAAATTTTTGTGATTTTTTTTTTAAATCTGCATTTTGTGTTGGCCGATTTTTTTTATGAAATATTTGGTTTTTTAACGATTAATACTAATTATCATACCAGTCTATTTTAGACATTTAATAAAAAAAAATAGATTATTCCATTACGTTCCATGGAAAGGCAAAATGTGTTTTTTTAAGATGACAAGTTGTTCGTTAGTAAAGTTAATAAAAAATAACATAAATAGAAAAATGTTGAACATACAAAAACATATCTTTACCGCGAAAATTATTATTTGGTTAAATATAACAATAATAATCTCAATAATGGATAAAAATATTCAAATACCAAATCCACAATAATCAAATTTTGTTGAGTTGAATTAAGGAATAATATTTTATATGAATGTTTTAAGTGGGCCGATTACCTTTTGTATATTTGACATGCACATAATGCAATGATCATCGATCATTTATTATTACAATTTCTTTATTATCCATAAGTTTTTACAGTGATTGATAGAACAATACATCTTTGGAAATATACTTAGGTGTACAGAGTGTTTACATCTTTTTACCTATAACTAACATGAGAATGTTTTATTTAAATTTGACATGAGTAATAGTATTTAATTATAGAAAGAATGGGAAAAAATAAAAACCCATTTACAAATTTGAAGATTAATAAATAATAACAACGATAAAAACAATATTAATAAAACAGTTACAAAATATATAATGCTTAAAAACTAAATAACAATTTGTTTGGGTAAAACCAAATTTGAGTTGAGTGGATTATTGGAAATTTTATTTTATTTTTTAAAAATAATATCAGTTTTGGAAGTTCATTGGTAAAATGAATTTACGTTTCCTCGAGGCATATTTGGTTTTATTTACATGTTTTATGATTGGGTTAGTCATTTTTAGTGTAATGTTTTTTACCCAAATCTGCGATATTTGCTTTGATCATTTTTAACTTAATGTCCTCGTGGACTTCTTTAAGAAATGTGCCAGGTTCAAGATCTAAGGCCATCTTAAGACACTTGTTTTGGACAATTTGAATTTTATTAATATGACTTTTTGCCGCAGTAGACCAAGCTGGGCATCCGTACAAGAGAATCGCTCTGATAATTGATTTATAAAGAAGTAGCTTATTCTTTGGTGACAGCTGACTACGCCTGTTAATAAGTGGATATAAGGTGTTAATAGCCAGGTTGCTCTTGTCCACAGCATATTTTACATGCTTGGACCAGTTCAACTTGGAGTCTAGGATAACTCCCAAATACTTGACTTCTTTGAGCCAAGGAATTTGTTCGTTATTGATATTAAGAGGGGGGATGTGGGATCTCTTTCTTTTGTTAGTAAATATTATTGCTTCAGTTTTACTCTCGTTGAGTTTTAATTTCCAGCGAGAGTAATACTGTGTTAGTAGGTCTACAGATGCTTGGAGGCGTCTACGAATTGTGTCTAATCTGTAAGATGATGTGAATATAGCGGTGTCATCCGCGTAAAGAGCTAAGGAGCAATTACGAGGAATAGGGATGTCATGGATGAAGAGATTGAAATGATAAGGAGCGATAATACTTCCTTGCGGAACTCCCGCAAGGATTTGATGCTGTACAGATTTAACATTGTTAATATCTACTGAGAATTTTCTGTTAGTAAGATAAGATTGAATAACTTTGGTGAGATATGGTGGAGTGTTAGTGTTAATTAGTTTGTGAATGATACCATCAAACCAGACTACATCAAAAGCTTTGGCAAAGTCCAGGAAAATCATTCCCGTACTTTTTTATTATTAAAATTTCCTCTAACATGCTGTGAGATTCTTGTTAGTTGTGAAGTGGTACAATGGCCCGGTCTAAATCCGAATTGTTCATTAGGAATGACGCAATCCAGAGTTTTTCGCAGGCAGGTTAATATGACTTTCTCTAGGATTTTACTCATGCAGGGGAGGAGACTGATAGGACGATAGCTACTGGGAAGGGATTTGTCTTTACCAGGTTTAAATATAGGGACTACTTTAGCTGCTTTCCAATTATCTGGAAAATATCCAAGAATAAGACACGAGTTAAATATTTTAACCAAACAATCAAGAGCCTTTTGTGGTAAGTGTTTAATAAGAGTGTTGTTAATGTTGTCGTGTCCTGGTGATTTTTTATGTTTTGAGTTTTGAATAATATCAGAGATTTCAGAAAGAGTTACCTCGTCAATCTCACATTCAGAATAGTTGTGAAGATTCCTAATTGACTTAGTAACTGCTTGTTCTGTGAGACTATCTGTAGTGTCATTATGTGTCAATGTGTGTGCTTTAACGAATGTTTCAGCGATGAGATCAACTTTCTCCTGAGCCTTGTAAATAATTTTATTACAGTCTTCGCTCCAGAGCGGAGGGATAAAGGATGTTTTTCTAGTCATCGACTTACACATCTGCCAAAGTGAGTTATTTTGTGTTTTGAGAGACCTTATCTTCTGTTCCCAGGATTCATTTTTATGAATTTTAATTTTATGTTTAATTTCTAAAATTAGCGCATTTATGACAGATTTGAGTTTACAATTTCTTTTCTTTCGCCACTGATTCATTAATCTATTTTTTACATGAATTAAGTCCACAATTTCAGATGGAAGTTTGTTCTTAAAAGAATTGTTAATGGTTTTAACAGGAATATATAAGGCGGCGGCGTTCTTAATAGAATCTGTGAGTGTAGTGATTGCATTGTCAACGTGAGATGTGTTGTTAGTGTCGAATTTAAGTGTAACGTTATTGTTAATATGAGTTTTGTAAGCGTTCCAATTAGCCGTCTCATAACTAAAGAAGGTTTTTTGGGTGATTTTGTAATTTCCGCCGATGTTAAATACAATAGGGAGATGATCGGAGGAAAGTGACTTTATTACGTCAACTTCGGTGAGAGAAGGACAACCCTTAACCACTGCAATATCAAGGATGGATGGATATCCTTTGGGTAAACATTCAATGCATGATGTGTTTGTTAATCACTTATTTATTTTTAACTAAAATATATTCATAATATTTGCTAATTAAATTTCTTTTAATTTAAAGTAATTAAAAAATATTATAGCCAATGTCAAATTCAATGGCATGCAATTAGAATCATTATTTACCTGTTATCAAATTATAAATTTACCTGTTATCAAAGCAGTCTTATCAAATTTTATGGTTAACCCCAATGACAGAAACAAAGTGATCGATCAAACTTATTTCAACTTAATAATTTGAACTAGAAGCCATTCGCATAGCCTTTCAGCATTATATGAAATCCTTTCACAGTCATATCATGAATTTTACAAACAGTCTATAAAAGGTGGAAATAGCCAAACACGTTCTTCACATTCATTCATTTGAGATGATTCCATTTGATCCGATAGGCTTTGAAACTCGTCGCTGGATACAGTATTAAAGCCTACCACCGATGATGGATAGCAAGAGCGACAATTCATTTATTAACGGATCTATCCTAAACCATATAACATCGCATTTATATAAGAGCCTTAATCATATTTTACAGTCTTGATTGATTCACCCTCTTGGGATTTGACTTAACGTGAACGTCACTCACCTAAATCCGTTTTATCTATATAAACGCATTCATCAAAACAATACTACGAAATGTATAAAGTCGATGCCACCGATACCTTAGCAGGCCATATAACTGGATGTTTAAATATCAAAAACGTTTTTAAACAGCAGTAATGAATATCGAGACCTCTATCTAGAATTCACACTAACCGACATTTGGCGCGCTTAAACACTTATTTCTAGGCATGTGTCGCCGTAAACGTACACCGTGAAGACGGTAATATAGTTGCTTTGCTGTACTTTTGATCGGTTATTTGTTAGTTAGTGCCTCGCCCGAGGCTCAGATGAGGCAATAACTAACAAAAACTGATCATAAGTGTAGCTAAGTAACGCTACTATCATATTTACGGTGTACGTTTATGGTGATGTATGCCTGGGAAACCATATATTTAGTGTTGTCCCACTCAGACTCGTCTGGTTGGTCCGCCATCTTGATATTTATACATGCAGTTGTTTGGCCTAATAATTTATCGGTACTACGGCACTTTGAAGAAAATATTTGCTTTTTTTTAACAAACAATTTAATATTAAGTTGATGCAAGGTTCAGTTATGAAATACTTGCTTTGAAATATTCGCAGCGTGCTCAAAATAAAGGGTCTTCTGATGATGAAATTTCTTACGCGAAAAAATCGCGTCGAGGAACAACCTATCCGGAAAATACCAAAGAAAATATTTCGGAATGCCTCGATTTTTCTCCCATAAAATTAAATTCCATCCCGGGACAGATGAGCTCAGGTCAAAAGTGAGAATGTCGCATTGGCATACCGTGATAAATTATTTATTTTATTTATTTAACTGCTTAAATCATAAGTTATCGCGAATTATTTAGTTTCGTATTAGTTTTATTTGTGCCACTTTAGCGGTATCGGACAGTTTATTAAAGTTGAGGTTGTATGCAGCGTCGCGGTGGCATTGTGGTGGTAAAAGTGGTTTGGTAATAAATTTTCATGAAGCAGCATATAAAAATACGGTCAGTTTGCATAATCGTGTTAATTTAACTAATTACCCTTCGACACAGCCTGTCTAATGGAGGCTGCCTGGAATAACAGGGTGGTGAGCCCCTAGTACTACAACTACCCTCACTATTACTACCATTACTATATAAGCCCCTATATTATGGTTCTACGTGACAATATCTGTCATACAAAACAACCAGAATGCACTACCATTCCATCAATAAAATAACATAAAAATATACTTCTATATAAAAGACAATGTGGGTATTTTTTAAGTACATATTTTTTTTCTTGTTTTGTTACTTACAGGGGGCATGACACATTCATAAAGAGATACATTTTTACATATTATTATAAGTAAATAAATAATTTAAATGAATATCTCCCACCAGTTGGTGCTAACGAGTGTTTCTATTGAGCCCATTAATAAAACAATCAAAACTTATGATACACCATTAGGAACAAGCTTCACAATGATCCTACATATATTACAGTATAATAGAGCCTTCGACAGGACACCCCATATAGTCAAAGGGTGGTGTGAAACCCCCCAGACTATTACCGTTACAAATCGTGCTTTATTTTTATGACTATCTACAAACACAAATTAAGGGACGTTTTACAATATAAATATTTGAAAATTAAAAAAGTAACTTCGATGCTGTACAATTAATAAAATTTAGCTTGGTAAATTTATAATAGCTTAGTAAGTGACTTCATTAATATGACCAACAAAGTGAAGTGATTATTTACTTTACGCCACAAGGAGCTTTTGTGATAGTGACTTTTTGAGAGGTTTTTTAAACACACCATCGTGTTAATTAATTGTCTGTCGGTGATCTTAACTATTACTAGTTACACAGGTCACCGACTTAATAATCAGTATTTACCTTACAATACAGGAAATCAGAGTAAACCTGGATCCAGATCGGGATTTTATTAATATTATTCCCGATCTCCCAGTCGTAATAACCGATCAAATGTGTTTTTTTTAAATGACTTCAACGGGATTTGAACCCATGATCACAGTTTTTGTAGCCATGCATCTTACGTTAGTTATAATTTATTATCGTCAAATACCTATAAGCTGAACCTTTTGCTTCTGAAATTATTCCAATAACAAACGCTTGTCTCTGATTGGCGATCAAGTTTGGTTTAATTCCTCATAGGAAAGATTCCATAAGTATAAAATTCTACTTCTAGGAAAGCAGTGCGGCTAAATATATCTTTAAGTTCTTCTCTTAACTCTTAACTCCATGTGACTTGTTCGGGTTGTCAGCGGTCTAAAGTAATGGTTCCCTAGGCGTACGTTGTATTTAAGGTACACCTTACGCTACTGGTTAGTTATGCTTAACATACGAGGTTTACCTAAGAAACCATAACTTACGACAGCACAACAGCTTAGGAAAAAGGCCCGTATTCAATATAATAGTATAATAAGAGTGTGTGCGTGTGATCCGTATGCATGTACACCAATACTACCAAACTAAAGTCTATTGGTACACCAAGACTTACTAACACACTCTTATTAATATTGAATTCGGGCCAAAATCCCAATTAATGATCACAATAAATGGATACTAAGTGGGTTATTATTTTATTTTAATATTATTGTATAAAAATATATAAAATGTGTATCGTCATTCAAAGACGATTGTGTACACCAAATAAAATTCATGCCATAAACCACAAGACATCGAGGATATTTATGAGACAATAAATGCAAGTTATAAGATCTTTGTGATAGAGCAAGTAATTTGATTTAGAATCTGAAAGCTCGTCGATACATTTGTGTTGGTTTAGTCACTTTACAGGACGCTTGAATGATTTATAGCTAGTTGAGTAAACGTTTAGAATTCTTCGCTTCTCCTGTCTCTTTACTCAGGGCAATCAATCTTGGAACTGAACAGACTACAATAAAACGACAATATTTGACTAGACAAGATTACCGACAAGACAACTGATTCTACACTCTATTGCGCTTTTCACAATCACACACTCTTACATATTGGATTTCTTTAAACAACTCAATTAAAGAGTGTGTCTTTCAATTACTATACGGAATTATTATTAACTATAATTTGCAGATAAAAAATTGTTTTATAATATAACCAAAACCTTGTTAGATATACAAAAAATAAACACATATATGGAATATACTGATAGCTTATAGTAAAACCATTTTAATTAAGATTGGACTTTTAATCATTGAGAATATTTAGAGGAGAGTTATGTGATTTTTACACAAAAAATAAATAAAATATTAATTTGATAATTTTAAAGTTTGTATGCCTATAAAGTTATATACATTTTTGTTTTGGATGAATAGGGAATGACAGCGAGTTATTGCATTTATTATTTTAAAAGAATAAAATTATAAACGTTAAAGTGTCAAATTTTAAAAACCGTATCCAATATCCTTGCAGCCTGGATTTTATTTTTAAAAATTAATGCTTTGTTATTTAGGTATTTATTAGAAAAAAATAAATGGGTCAGTGTCACACAAAGCTGTATGAAAGAAAAAGCTTATTTATAAATACATTATTTGAAAATTTATGTAATATATTTATTTATATGTACGTCCTAGAGGGCTTTTTTGAAGAACAAGAAAGTTTTTCATATTTTAATTGTTAAAATTTAAATAAATTAATTATCTGTCGGTGATCTTAACTATTACTAGTTACTCAGGTCACCGACTTATTAATCACCTCAGTATTAACCTTACACACCTTAATACAGGAAATCGGAATAAACCTGGATCAAGACGATCGATCGGGATTTGAACCTTATTATCAATTTATAAACACAAAGAACGAGAAAAAAATACAATGAGATTCCGTATTATTATATATTCGTCACATTGTCGCACATTATGATCGATGGTTTTTTTGTTGAATAGTCGAGTCGATTCGACATACAATTTGATAATGACTTAAAAAAACTGAGGGCAGATGTTGTATACATAAGTGTAATAATAGATTGTATAAAAGAACATTGTGAAGGGGGTGTGTCTTTATATCATAAATTTAATACATGACCCCATTCAATTTGCCAAGGCGTAAACTGTGACAACAAAACCAACACACGTGTTTTATTACAAAACACTCTTTGCCAGAAAATTATTCAAACAATATTTTGTTTGACTTTTCAATGAATGTCTCTTTTATTATATAACCACAATTCGACACAAATTGTAATTTGGTTCGTTGTTCTTTAGTGCAAGCAATGATGAAGGAAACAGCCTCAAGAATAATGTCCAGATGAATATTCATTATTCCAGCTCGTTTCACTAAGTACCTCCTTTGGCTGAATCGTATTTTTACTGCGTTTAAAATTCATTTCCTTTACAGATAAATGGACCAATCTTGTACTTCGTCCCTATCTCAGTTACAAACTTTTTTTGAATGAAAACAAATTTGCAATTCGGATGACGTAAATAATTCACAGTATTTTTTTTAAGTATATGCTTAAAAATTACAATAATTAGATTTTAACGAATCGTTTTATTATATCACTATTTGTTCAACATAAACAGTGCTTCTTAAGATTCTAGAGGAGATATAAAAAAGTTGACTAGGTTTGCTTTACTGCCGATAAGAATGCCAGACAACTGAATGTTTGAAAATAAAGATGGCGGACCATTCAGATGAGTCTAACTAAGACACTATAATTGTTTACATACACTTAATTGTTGAAGGAATCTTTGCAACCTCCACAACTTCTGAAACTAGATCTTGTTCGAGGTGTCACGATTTGGACATTTAGCCATATGTAAATAATACAGTTTTGCCTCAGACTCGTCTACTTTGTCCGCCATCTTGATATTTATCATCCAATTGTCCAGGCTTCTAATATCAGTAAGTATTACTTATCGCAAATGACTGAGATTATCATAACACGATACGATATCTATTATATAGTTTTAATGTTTAACTAATCATGGCCATTTAGTTTGGTAGTTAAAGATTTATCATAATTCTGATGATTTAATACGATTTTTATGCAAAATTGTTTTTATCAGAGCTCCGTTTGTCACACTTATACATTCTATAAATTTACATCTATTTCTTACTTAAGTAATGGATTCCCAGGCGTACGTCGCCGTAAACGGACACCGTAAGTACGATAGCCTCGGACGAGGCACTGATCAACAAAAAACCGAACAAAAGTACAGCAAAACCACTCTATTATCGTCTTTATGGTGTACGTTTACGGCGACGCACTCAATCAAGATCTAATATGACCTAGGTATTAATATCTTCTGTTTTGTGGAAGCCTTATTGTATCGATAAGCCATCGAATTTAATAAATTGAATGCACCACTCTAGAAATACCGTATTTTAATATAATAAAAGGCAACATGGCACTTATGACAGTATGGATTGAAGAGGTATACCCACCGGTAGTAAAGGGACATGTCCCATGACAGCAGAGGGACTCTAGTCTAGCAACTCCATGAATATTCATGCGTAGCTTTAGCTCCGGTTAATTTAGCACAGCTTATTTTGTTTGTACTGCCTTCATAATCCGCGGTGGCATTTCTACCCTCGCTTGGATGCACTAAAAGTGAAAGCCTTCACACTAACCACCCTGTACTCTGTACCCTGCACTCTGCACCCTCACCACATGCAATGCAACCCTTTCTAGTACGCTTTTTATACCTTACAACAACATTCATATTCAAATATACATTAAAACTGTGATATCTTAGAATGTTAATATGTAATCACGTGTACTGGAATATTAATATTCCCGATCCATGGATGTGGATCAAATAGGACGCATACAAAGATGTTCCAAGGTCAAACGAATATAATAGTATTCTATTCTAATGTTAATAAAATCCCCGTCGATCGTCTTGATCCAGGTTTACTCTGATTTTTTGTATAGTAAAGTAAATACTGATTATTAAGTCGGTGACCTGTGTAACTAGTAATAGTTAAGATCACCGACAAACAATTAACACTTTATTGTGTCTAAAAACCCCTCTTAAAAAGACCCTCTCTAAAAAATGCTCCCCGGGGGGGCTGTAAATAAATAAATAATTTCTTATTAATGCTCTCATATGTAGAAAACCTCATGATAAATGGCCTGAATCTCGCTCTTGTCAAAAAAATTGAATTGATTTGAGTGGGAGAAATAATTATCTACTTATTTTTATTCATATTAACTTACATCTTATAGATTGTATAAAAACCCATTAAAAAGACTGTGATATACTACATTCTCACGTATTGTGTAAAAAGTGCACGACTCTTAGGAGTTGTTGTTGAAAGTAAGCGAGGAAAACTGAGGCAAAGTAGCATTTTTTGTTAAAAGTTGATGTGATATTGAGCTTGAAGTGAATTTGAAGAGTTTTCCTTGGGTGTAGAGAAGCTTTATCACCGGCAGTCACCGATAGTTAAAACGGGTTATGCATGCCAAACCCTCCACCTACAAGACATGTCCAACCATCTACCAATTCAAAGCGCACATTTTATTATCAAATTAAATTTAAAATATTTAATTTGCTCTTAATTATAAATTTCCTTCAAAAGTACGTTATAACACTTTCATTAATTATTTCAAATCCCCAATAAATTCTTTTAAAATATAGCTTATGGATATATATTATCTCCAAAACACACTAAGAGAATATTTCATTGAAAATAAATGAAAATAAAATCGGTACAATCTTCCTAGGAATCAAATTTTGATGGAGGATTTCAAATTGAATTTACGATATTTTTATAATAAAATATTACAGCCTAGGTTCAAGAGAATCCATTATAACCAATATTTGAAGAGAAAAAATCTTTAGTTAGAAGCTTTTGATTGATCAAAATATTATACTTTTTTATTATATAATATATATGTAATAATAATTATATATAAAATTTACGAACGC
The DNA here is from genome assembly GCA_022606485.1 of Agraylea sexmaculata. Lineage (NCBI taxonomy): Eukaryota > Metazoa > Arthropoda > Insecta > Trichoptera > Hydroptilidae > Agraylea > Agraylea sexmaculata. The sequence goes on along the minus strand of JAGTTH010003586.1, from coordinate 23,212 downwards.
ATAATAAGGATTATTTTGGTTTGAAACTGGTAGACGCGTTTTATTAACATTAACCACATAATTTGATTGATTATTCTTATTTAATTTACAATAAAATATATTATTAAAGTATCCAGATAGTTACTTATTGAGACTGCCATAGCTTTAAATAGTTATTGATAGATTAAATATTTTATATCCTTTTTTGCAACCTATTTTAAATGTATATAAGGTTAATATTTTTTTACAATTTGATTAGTACCCGTGTTTTATCAAGTCTGTAAAAAATATATAATATAGTCATGAATGGAGCTTTGTTTTTTTTAAAAATAAGATTAATTTTATCTGGGGTGGTTAAATAATAAATAAAAATCCAGTAAAAGTGTATGCATTGGCTGGTGTTTCCTCAGTGCATGGCATCCAGATAAATGTCTGCTTTATATCCCATGACCACGATGGATGAAAGAAGGAAGAGAAATCTTCTTCTTGTGTAAAACTTCCCTTTTTTAAATTCCTCCAAACCTTTCCCAAATTACGCTTTATGCAAATTGCCTTGTTTTCCTACACCACCGCTCCACAACTTGTTCAAACACCCATTGTTTGAATGTAAATTTTTTATATTGTTGGACAAAGTTTTTGCTGTTGTTTTTGTTTTTATTTTAAATCAAATTGAATTTGTTCAGGTAATATTTCGAATTTTTTTCACCGGTATTTCAATATTATAATATTTGAGTTTGTGACTGCATGAATCAGTATTCAGTCCAGTGTTCCATGTCGAAGAGACTTCTTTTTGAAGATAAGCCAACACCGCATACATTGTAACACACCTGCAAAATGTGCACTCTTCAAAATGAAAGTCCGGTCTGAAAATAGCTGTAGCATTTTGCATGAATGACCAATATTGAATTACATTCATACCAGGTGATTTCAATCAATCATTGAAATAAAATGAGAGAACATTGAGAACAAAGCAGCATGCAGAATATACATTTAGATTCTGAAAGAATAATGTACCTCGCTGATCTATAGTTACTTTTTCCTGTGTTCCAAAGAATATTTATGGGTCATAATTATAATAACATGGGTATTTCACCGGATATGTATTTCTTGAATTTGTAGAGTAAATGTCACGCTATTATTTTTATACATTTACTCTACTCATTCAATGAACACTATATAATATGTGAATACCCTATTATTTAAATCTTATTTGTAAATTTAAAATATAATTTTTATTATTGATAACTAATATAAGGTTAGGTATAAAATAGCAAATAGGACAATACAGTGGAACCTTGATTTACTTATTATTGAAAAGCGTAATAATTAGCTTGATATACGACCTTCATTTAGAAAGTAATCATCGTGCTTTATGGAGTAGTTTATAGTAAAATAAGTAAATAATTATTTTATTCAACAGCTCAAGAAAGAAAAACTTCTATTCATAACACACATTATTCCTTTCTGTTATGATTAAACTATTTTGTTTTTACCAGTTGAACTTTTAGGAATTAACCTCGTAAAAGAGGGTGAAAAAACAGGCTTTAGTTGATCAATCTTGTAGAGCACTGCTCGGCTTATATTTTTATTATTCGGTAAAAAAACATTATTCTATTTGAATTTTTGGATATAAATAGAACAATCTTATAACACACTAATATTAATATAATGTATTTTTTGATATTTGGATTCAACTTCATAGTTTGTCCCATGAATATATTATAATAATAGATGTATAATGAGTGTAGATATATTTATACCATTTAATTTTTGTGTAAATATCAGAGTGTTTAAATAAAAGCAATATTTTAAAGGAAGTCGTTGCACAGCTTGAATATGTCAAAACACTTCATTTAACCCACTTGGACTGGATCTTCTTATAATAAATATTATCAGAATGTGTATTAAAATAAGTAGTCATTCACAATGATAATAATATGTGTTTTATTCTACATGAAGCTTTTATCTAAATTGATATGAATGCTTTCATCTCTAATCGGTGTCCAGTATCAAAGGGTTATATAAATAAATCAGTATAATTTTTTTAAATTCTAAATAAGAAAACTTGTAACGTCCATTGATAACGTTTTTTCTTAATACGTTCCAGAAAATGTATTTCTCGAAAGAGAAGATTTATTACCCTTTTCCGAAGAAAACATGTGTATCCCTCACAAATTAGACCGTTGATTTATTTGTTTTATCTTATTGAAAAGCCCGACAAATCGCCTAAAACTATCAATATCAATTTACGACCACGTTTAATTGAAAAATATACATGTAATTGTAGATAGGTATAAAATGGTAGTAGTTAGTAGTAGTTATTATTTGATAAATAGCATGTAAAGTGAAGGGCGCACCTCGCCGCCCCCATTTATAGGCACTATCCGATTTCAAAGCAAGTCAAATATGCTTTGAGTTCTGGCGCCGAGATTCGAACATTAAACCTAAACAAACACTGGGACTCATCAGGACTAAAGTACCTCACATAGTCAATCAGTCACATTCACATTTCATCACACACGTGCTAACTAAATACTTGTATAAATCTCAAACAATTCAATACATAATAATGGAATACAAGGTATGTACAGGTTGAATGTTCTCGATAATAATCAAAGTTCATGCGGGCAGACATTCTACTGTACAAAGGATAATATAGTCAATGTCTTATAATACAATTCTATTGTAATTTTGGAGATTTACCATATTATTAATTTAGGCAGTTGTACAATATTCATTTATTTATTTATTTACGCCCATTTTGGAGGAGGTTTTTACAATTTTTGTTTCGACTCTGATTTACTTAATAATTTTCAGTCAGTATTATCACTTTAAAATCCAGAAAATAAGAGTAAACCTGGATCAAGACGATCGATCGAGATCTTATTAACATATTAAATTTTACAATAAATTTTATAACTAACATGTGAATTTTTATTTTTATTTTATGTGAGAGGTAATGTTGAGTTATAAAAAATAAAAACCCATTTAAAAATATAAGGATAAAAAATATTTTTTTTAAGTATTATTCCCGATTGTAATGACCCACCAAATTATTTTTTTTTTAATTGAGTGGGATTTGAACCCATGGCCACATTATTTGTAATATGTACACAGTATGTTTGGGTAAAATCAAGTCGATTGATAAAATTAACAGACTTATTATTGGGTTAGTATTTCTTACTCAAATTTGTATTATTTGCTTTTATTATTTTTAGTTTAATATCCTCATAGAATTGTAGATAGTATTCTCATATACTTCTTTAAGATATGTGATTAGAGATTATTAAGTGGCTCGTTTGTGAGTTTATTTGTCTCTAAGGCTCTATAATATCCTTTTTCATGATAGCGCTTTCCATAAACCATTTATACGACCACAAACAGCATTAAACCATTCTTAATTGAGAAAAATATAACTAAACCCTATAATAAAGAGTGCATAGATTCTTCATTATTTTGATCCATTTTTGGAATAACTTATAACTAATAGAATAAATTTATCTACAGAATATTATTTTAGAGAAGAAATATTTGTAATTCACAATTTGCTCAAAGCTCTTGATTTTCACATAAAAAACATATTAGAAATGCATGACTTCTTTGCTTCACTTTACTGATGAACTGATACTTCAGTGAACCACTTGTAATTAATATCACGAAATTATTTAATGGTTTAGCAGAGTGTAGCTACATACTTGTGTGAAGTCGTTAATAATAAATATTGCAAGATAAGTGATGTCAGTCAGCCTGAGGCTAGGTTTTACTAGACAGTCTCAGCTTAACTGACACTTTTGCTATCGCACTGTCATGATCAAGATTAATTGTTCAAAACGAGCTTGTATAGCCTCCATTCAGATAAAACATTGACTCTACTCTTCAAGATATTACATTTCAGATGTATATTCACAGCTATGTGATATACTGGAATCCCCCAACTAAATAAAGGGTACATATATGAAGAAAAGGGGACAATGTATCCTGTCTGGATAAATGACCACCTGAATTCCAGACATTCAGTCTTATCACTGCACAATAAATATCTAATGTAGCCTCCACTATTCTTAGATAAACCAATACGGGAGAGAAAGAGAGAGAGACTTCTCAAACAAATCACTATACATCCATTACATTCACCACAACCTGTCTTTGAAAATCTAAAATTGAAATCTCTCCATACTCTACTGAATTTTTTAACAGTGAATTTAATCTTTTAGCCTTATTTGAGTTGGATTAAATAAAATAGTCTGGCGCGGTGACTACGAGCTACGCCGTAGTGTTTTAGAAGAATCATGTATTCAATTCATAAAGTTTGATTTATTATATTATACATATATTTTATGGGTTTTTGTATTTTTTCCCATAAATAATGTTATGATTTATTAATTATTTTTATTACCTATTGATCGTACTCCGTATTAAAAAAAGTAAAAGACTAAGTCTATAAACTTAATATTGTAACAACTTATCATAATGTACCAAAAAATTGTAGGTAGATTATATTTAATAAATAAGTTGTATAATAAAAATACATGTATTTTCATATGCCAAAAAATCAAATGTTAATGGAAATCGAATAATTTTTGGCATGATCCTAAATAAATCCCGCGTATGGCAATTTGTTCAGAGCTATTATCTTTCCGTTGTTCAATCGGCACACAAAGGCGCAGATCCTTCGACATTTATTTGCTGGCAAAGACAAACACCGCCGAAAAGAACGGAAAAAAATAAAGAGGCCCACGTGAAACTTGTTTTCTATGAAAAGAACGCAAATTTCCGCTCAATAAATTAGGTTGTAGGGTGGTAACGTCAATACGAACCCTTGTCACGACGAAAGGGCAACGGGTTCGGAAATTTTTCTTTTCCCATTTTCTCGTGCGCTTGAAATTTCTCCCGAAAGCGGCTTAGCGGCTTTTCTCTCATCTCAATAATAACAGCGGCGGAAAATTGATAAAAACATGAAGGCGAACAGTTACGATCGACGCGGATTAATAATTCTGCAGTGTCGGGTGTTAACATTTCATATAGAGCTTTCAGACTACTTTGAACGGCTCAACACTTTACCATCAGCATTTCCACTCCGATCTATTGATAAACCATTGGAGAGTTCATGTAAGCTTTGTGAAATTATTCAGATTTACGCTGATGGTTCAAAGACTCCAAATATCATTAAAAACGTATACATTTTTTGGTGATACTTCATCGACAACTCTGACTGAATGATAGGTATGTTGTAATTTGAATAAATTCAAATTAAAAAATATTGGCATTTTTTAATTAATGATGCAAATAATTAAATTATTACTATGCTCTATTATTTTTAAAAATCCATTCCATATCTAAATATACGAGTATACAAAATATTTATTGACTTTTGACTTTTGACTTTGGTCATCAACGATATAATGTTTGATTTTATTTTGGATTTAAGAAGTAAGTATCAGATTGTTATATCTCAAGAGAATTATATGAAGCTAGATTATTACGCAGAAATAAAAAGAGAAAAAATAGTAAAAGTTGAACATTAGCTGCACGGACACTCTATAGAAATAAATAAAGAGACAGATACAAAAAGTCGTAAGTCGTAATTTATTTACACCTTTTATGGCTATCTTGAATAATAAAGAGAAGATTAACACAAGAGTTTGCAACATAAAATAATACAGTTTTTTGTATTATTTTATGTTGCAAATTTATGTAAAAAATTTGTAGAGAATAAATCAAGATTTATACAAGTGAAATACCACAAATACAGTTGTTTACAGCAAATGTCTGTGATTGACGATATCGTAAAATATTATTTAATTATTGTTGTGTGTATGAAGATAATTCAGTAATATAACTTCCTGAGCATGTCTAAATTATGATTTTGTTGAAATTAATATTAAATAAATACATGAATTTAAATTTAGATTAGTATAAAAGGCTAATTAATATAATCTATTTAGTTTTTTGTACATTTTTGATACAAATAGGGCAAAATGAAGGACATACACTGTAATAATATTTAGTAATATTTCCAAATTTCAAGTAAAAAAAATCATAAATTTATTTAATTATTTTGATGACATATTACACATGCGACCCATCAATCTCAACTATGTGGAATAACAACCAAATTATAAGTAGTTTATTTTTAATTATTATAAATGAATTGGCAAGTGTATACGAGATACTGGTTGATTAGTGTCTAATTGTGTGTTGGCAATAATGAGCCTTTTGAACGGGTCAAATCACTATTATCCAGGATAGATGACTCCTCTTTGAAAGAAAAAGAAGGCCGAAGCTCACGTAACCTAATGGAATGGTTTTCCTTTTTCCTTCTCCTATTTTCTTTCGATTAACTTCACTAATGCCTCGACGCGGACGCTCTTCTTCCATTTTTCACACAAAGCGAATTCAATTGACGATGAAAGACTGTCTAGAAATAACATTCATGCTATTCACGTTCAACGGGTAAAATAATTATTTGTCACATATTATAAGAGTATTTTTAAACAATCCAATATAGGTATAAAAAAGGGATTCTTTACATGCTTTATTACTCAAAATAATTACATTAGAACGTCAAGCACTGGTGAAGTACCGGCTACCTATCAACTACGTACCAGCCACGTATCAAGTGACTCTGAATACTAGTCATTTATGTTGACATCGTCGATACGTGACCGCTACGTGACTGGTACATGGCTACTAGATGACGTTCTAATATAACTACACTCTTTTTACAATTTCTTTACATAATTTGATATAAAAAATAAACTTTTGCAATGCGATGCTATATATTATTATTAATTGAAAAAACCTACATAAAATATTTGAATATTTTAGATAGTTTACATTCATTATAAATTTCATGTAAAATCTGCTTTTTTTAGCTTAGTCATAGTTAATTTAGATTAAAATATCGACGGTCAAGAGCATAAAGGTAATAAAAACGTCCACAGACATGTATGAATTTATTGGAAATTAACATAATAGCTAAGGTTATAAGGCCCGTAGTTACAAACTCTGTGGTCATGGGTTCAAACGCAAACATGGAGAAAGGTCGAGAATAATATTAATAAAATCTGGATAGATCGTTTCGATTCATGTTCACGCTGATTTCCTGGATTTTGAGGTAAATACTAATTATTATGTCGGGCAGAGCTGCTCTATTGGTTACCTGTGTAACTAGTAATAGTTAAGATCACCGACAAACAATTAATTAACACGATGTTGTGTCTCAGAAGGTACACATAAATATAAAGTATAAATAAATTTCTGTTTGTATTTATTATATATTATAATACCTACCTCGTATTTATGTTGATATTGCATGAGAGAATAATATTAATGTCCTAAATAAGTCAAACAGATAGGTAGCGAGTATATGTGGCATTACAAAAGCGATGTAAGTATGAAAAATGCACATGTTTTGATATTATGTCCAAGGCAGGTATTTTATACAGTTTAAGTGAGGCCATTCTTTATAGAAGCACCTCTCCTGCCACAACCAGGTGACCACTTCAAGTATACTACCGGTGAAATGCTTTACTAAATATGATTGCGATATTATTATCGGTGGTATAAAGTAAGTAGTGATGTAATTAATTAGGGCAAAGTTTGGCCATAAGCCCTCGGCTACGGTCGACCGCCATCGTAGCAGTGACATCGGTCAGCTGAGTTTATCCACCCGGACTCTGTGGTTACAACTTCCCCTTTGACTTTGACTTTAACCATCTCCACAATACATCTAAAACTCTATCCACTATCTCTTCCAATGCAAACTGGAACACCGCCACATTTAAATATGCAACGATGCATCGGTTTCGCATTAAGAAACACATTATAATACACTATCTCACCTACTTTAATTCATTACTTAAAATATATTTTTTTGTATTATATATACTCGTGACGCCTTCCCTATTGACGGGAGTCCCTTTATAAGGGGTTGGCCAGGCCACCTTGGCCTTTACGGGAGAATATAGTAGAGATGGTTTCCCAGGCCACCACACAGCAATGAGTACTTAAGATCTAGTTTGCTAAGCTAGATCTACCAAGTGACTCCGGTGCCGTGAATCGAACCCGGGAGTCTTCACTCACGAATCCGTTACACTAACCACTGGGCCACAAGGCGGCTTTTTGTATTAACTGTTTAAATTAACTAACCTAGCATTTTAAATAAATAAAAATATGTTTATATACATATCACTGTGACTTGGGATTTCCCGTGGTTAGTGGTACGCCGGAGCCGCCTTGTGGCCGATGGCTAGTGGGACTCACGGGTTCGATTCACGGTGCCGGCAAAAACGGTGTCCACTGCTGTCACTTGGTAGATCTACTATATCTGAAGGACTGTGTGGTGGCCTGGGAAACCACCTCTATTATATTCTAGAGTAAAGGCTATGGTGCCCTGGCCAATCCCTTATAAAGGGACTCCCGTCAACAGGGAAGGCTTCACGGTATTTATTTAATCCCATAAATCGAAATCGAAATATAATATCTTCCTTATTTTTCAGAAATGATATAAAGGGAGGCATGGTATTCCAAATAAAATATCACATCACCACATCATTAATTATTAATAATAAATTATTTCCTACCCAACTTGTACTAGTTATTTTAATAATAATTTATTCTCTATTATTTCTAAATAAAAATTGTGATCCACCATTTACCATTCAAATTTAAATTGGGGTTGAAAAATCATGTTTGCGATAACTTACCTTTTTTTAAACTATTTTCGCAGCATAAAAAGTGACCCTGTGTTATAAAGTAAAATTATTATATAAAAACATAAGTCTTAAAATATATTTTATATTTTTTTTCAATTCAATACATCATCGTAACCATCGTCAATTTATAAAAATGCATTGTGGATGATAATATATTTATTGGTCACAAATAAACAGGTGGTTGTCTATGTCCTAAAAGCTTTGGTCCTTTCAAAGACAATTTCGATATTGCAGTATTGACACAAAGGAGAAATCCCCTTTGACTCTGACCGTTTCTCATCCCATGGAATTTCAAGCTAGCCTTCACAGGCGAATAAAGTTTTTTTGTAATATAATAATAAAATCTGAATATATTTTAGTGTTTAGTAAAGTACTAAAGCAGTTATAAGCCAACGTTGATTACACTAATGGAATACAATACAGTTATCTATGTACACATAGGAATATACAAACAAGGATCACTTTGACTAGTGGTTACTACAGCTACTATATATTATATATGTATATATATTTACAGTGTTTATATAAACTGTTTTCAGGACCCACAAAGAGAGGCTCTATTGACATGACGTGCGCCAAATATAATGGACCGGGGGACAAATTAAAAGGGAATTTCAACGCTGAAATGCATTCGTATTGAAAATCGAAACAATTTTAAATATATACAAACCATTTTATAACTAAAAAAAACAATAAAAATTACTTTACAAACAAAATACGAATATTCTTTTTATAAATTTATTACTCGGCGCAATCAAAGTGCAATTGTGTAGAACAAAAATAAAATATGGATTATGTTTTTATTAAAACCTAATTTAAATACTTTGTCAGCCTTAGATGTGCTGTGATTTTTTAGTCAACCATAAAGTGTAGGACCCCATAAAACAGCATAACAATATATATTTTTTAAATTTAATTATACTCTCTGCTTTTTTGACAATAACTTGGTTGTATGCAAAATATTTTTTATCAATTTTTCCAATATACGGTTGCAATTATTATTACTAACGATGATAAATCCGCGTTCATTGTTGGAATGTGAATCAATTTTATGATTAAATTGTACTCGTATTGAGTAAAACGTAAAAAAAATTACATAAAATATTTATCAAATTAAACCCATATCAAGTTCGATTTATACTCAACAAAATATTCAAATAATATTTTTCATTTTTCTAAGTACTTAACTCACGCAAAGTGAGTTAAAGTGTTTTCAATTGAGATAATTCTGAATAAAAATAATTACCTCATTACACTTACACTTGGTGCAGGACTCGAACACGCGTCTCCTGGTTTGCGGTTTGCAGACACAGACAGATAAAAACTCAGAACTTAAATTCTCTTATTGAATTGGCTCTGTTTGTCTTAATTATCTTTTCTTTATTGTATGTTGTCAAATTTATGTTTACATCCTTTCTGTTAGTTGGGAATGATTTCTTCGAATTAATTCAATGGGGAATCGAGTCTATGAATACTTAATGATAATAAAGAAGATCGTGGGAGTCGACGAAGAAAATTGTTTGTCTTCATTTTTTTTTCAGGCACACCCTTTTCCGGTTGGAAATCTCCCTCCATTTCTCCATTTTAAGTGGCGCAAAAACAATTTAAATGGAAATATTAAATCTTCAGGGCATTCATTTCTCTTCGATATGAATCGATCTTCTCTAAAGGCTTCTACGCATAATAATATTAAGGGGAATTAATATCGTTGAAGTCACCCTGAAGATGGAGGGAAAATGCAGTGTTTTTTATTGAATAAATAGAGTGTCATTCAAGAAGTGAAACACTTTTACTATTTTTTTAATTTCAATCTTTATTTCACTTGAACAGTTACAATTCGACTTAACATATTTATATATCATTTTTATAATACATTTGTACAGACAAACAAAACATAGCATACGCTAAAAAGTAGAAGAATCTCACATTAGGGGACAGTTTTGAGTATTAAAATAAATGTTTATATAAATTCAATGATCAATATAGCTCTTTTTGGATTTATGTACACATATTTTACAAGCCATGTCAGAACATGTGCAAACAAGCGATTGTTTCAGAATATAGTCGCATGTTTCAGACCATTTAGAATTGACATACATTTGGATCAAACGTAAAATAAATTTGGCATCGCGGGTTGTTAACTATAACTATGCTTAAATAATAGGTACGTCTGGATAGTAACAATTAAAAACAGTTATCGTATTGTTGACTAGATTTTCCATTCGAGACAGAGTATTCTTTAATCACTATTCAGTCTTTTATCTTGTCGCGAATTGATCTCACTTAGGCATGATACACAAATGGATCTCCCAAGTGTCTTAAGATGTCTCGAGTCTGTCTTACTACTTGTATTCACTGTCATTTGAAATGACGTTTCAACTTGCCTTGCGGTATTCATATTTTCATTGTTTTTTATAATAAGGGTTGATTTATATATAGCTCTAAACTCGTGAGCTACGTGGCTTCGTGATTTATATGAATTTGTACATTCCGTTAAAGCTGATGTTTAGATTCAAGCCATTCAGGCGCACCCGACATGAGCCGAAGCGACGAGCTCGATATAGCAAGATTTTTGCTTTTGCTTTAACCATAGCTCACTGATATTGCTTAGTCAAGATTTGACAGTTGGTAACACGAGCTAAATCTTAAAGAAACGCATTTCGCGCGTAAATCGCTAAGTGAATCGCGCTCGAGATTTATCTGATGTTGAAGAAATCGGGCCATAGTTTTTTAACATTTTACATTAGTATTGATTTTTTTGTCACGCAAGCCGCATAAATACATAATATTATTCGATTACTTCGATATTTTTTATGTCTCTTTCAAATCTGTGTCACTCTTAAGATTTTTTAATAATATATCGTCAGTGTCACAATTGCCCAACCTCTAAATTTATATGGATTTTACTGCATAGAAGACTCGAGACATCGCAAGACCTAGTCGCGGTCCATGTGTGTTGCACGCCTATGACTTCTTTTGAAAACACTCAAGGTTAAGCTCGGGTTGATTTTATAATTAAATTTTAATTGATTCAATGAGCGTTGGATTTAGCAGTGTGAAATGTAGAGAGTGGTGTAGTAGTCGGAGCCCTAGTTCTCGAGTACGAGTGGTGATTCATCACCTTCATAGGCTGTACATGGAAGTAGTGCTTGCTTCCGTCATCTGGTATATCTGACAGTCTACAATTATCATCATCCAGACCAAATGAAGGGTTCTCTTGAGTCCTCATCTCGCTGAAGTTAAGTCCATCCAACTGTTCATTATTTGAACGTGCTAATCTTAGGCGTTGACTCTTGCGCCCGGTGCCTCCAGGAGTTTGGGGTTGACTGTAGGGTTTACAACTCTTTTCGTATGTTTCCTGTCCATTTGACATTGTATCAAATTTAAACATATTACCACTTCGAGCTGTATTGAAAAACGTATCGGTATAAACATTTCTATTATAATATCCTCCATTATTAGCAGGATAGACTTCTTCCTCGGGATCCTCGTTTACTTTACTCCGGCTCCCAGCACACATTTGCACCCATCCCTAAATTAAATTAATTTTCAACAACGCCACTAGTACAAATCATTATAATAGTCAATTTAAACTTACCAGTGTTCCATTATTTTTGGGGTTCACAGCTGTCGATCCGTAGGCTAGGTGACAATCGTTGGATTCTATGGGAGTGTTGGATTTTCGATAAGCCACTAGAGTTGGATCCACTTCAGCATAGTCTGGCATATTATTCAGTTCTTTGAACTTGTCGTACTCTGGAGGAATATTCATATTGCTGCGATTTACATCTTTCTTGGGCGTCCAGCTCGTGGAAGTTCCATTAGGCCACAAAATTGACTCATTTTGTTGATTTTTGTTGAAGGTAGCAGTGGTCGACTGTGGATTTGCAGGACTTTTCAAACTCATATGAGTAACTAAGTTTGATGCCGCCGAAGATTTAGTATCTGTTAATAAATAGGAATCTGTTAAAGTAATTAGTATTATATATCATTTAAAGAAATAATTACCATAAATATTGGGAAGAGCATTCTTTTTTGATAACAAGTGCCACCTTCGAACTAGCATAGTTCCAATAACAAGCATCAACATAATTGTCATCATGGAGAATACCAGTGCTAAAAACCATGTCTTAGTAATGATATCATCATTTTCGATTTGACGGGGATTTTGGTCAAAATTTCTATTTTAAATTAAATTAAAAAAATATTAAATTATATCATACATTCTATGTCTATATTTGGACAATACTAACGTTACACTATCCAGCAATTGTGTGGAAGTATCCAAGTCCGAAGGTAACCGAAGTGCTGCAGGTTGTGTTTCAGGCCCAAAGCCTTCACTGGTCCCTGCTGCCAATTTTACTAAATATGCTGCACCGGCTTTTAAACCACCTAATTTGGCACTAGTAGTATCCACAGTAACATTGTGAATTACTCTATTCATAATATCAACTTCTTGAATTATAACTCTATACTGTGTGATTTCTCCATTTCGATAACCATCAGGAGGTGGTTTCCACTTCAAGTACACGGAAGATTCGTTAAGAAGAAAAGCTTCAAGCTGTACAGGAGTTTTGCTAGGAACTAGGATGTTTGAAAACGATATGTAAATATATATCCTTTCAAATAAAATATAAAAATCAAAAAATCTTACTGTCTTGCAATGTCCTAAGAGTTTTTGAATTGGAAGGCTTCCCGTTAATACTTTGATAAAAAGGAACCAGGAAGAATTCGTATGTTGTGAATTTTTGCAGACCAAACAATGAAAAGCTGGATACACTGCCTGAATGAAGCACCGTTTGCATACTGTACTCACCAACTGTGAAATTTTGGCCTTCTAATCTTCTATAGAAAACATGATACCCATCCAAGTTGTACAGATTCAACGTCTTAAAAATAAGTTTAAAATAATAATCTCGTTATTTGATCATTTAAATGTTTTTATGTACCTCCCAAGCGAGTCTAACTTCTGTCGAACTAACCGCAACAGCATCTTTAAGATGGACGACTTCATCAACTTGAAGGCTTGCTCTCGTTTCTGCCATGAATGTATGTGAATGATTATCATCCACAGCAGTTTTTGTGAAATCTTCTGCTCCTGCTACTACAGTATCAGACAGAGCACTTGGCGGTGAAAAACCGTGAGAATTTTCCGCTCTTACAAAAAACAAATACTGCGCTCCGTTTTCTAAATTTTTCTGTGTATGAGAGCATTCCGTAATTCTATGAGCCACTACAATCCATCTAGATTCCAGAAGACCACTGCCACTGTCTCTTCCAAACATTTCAACTTGATATCCCAACAAAGATGAGGACCCTAACCTATTATTCTGTGACCATGTTATCGTGACGGTATTTTCAGTTTGATTTTTTATCTGTGGTCTTGTGGGAGGACCTGGCAGAGCAGTGATTTCGGGTCCTCTGAAAAAATTGATATTGGGATTTGTCGGAAAATCAACTTTTAAATTCGCAGTCCAGATGTATTTTCCATTTCTATTAGAAGCAACACACGTGTACATTCCAGAATCTTCTTTGATCAATTGTCTTATAATTAGCGAACCAGAACTTGACACGTTTATTTTTGATGTTGGAACTACGGGAGTATTTTTGAAATACCACGAAATGATAGGATCGGGGTTTCCTGCTGCCACACAATCAAATTCAGCAACTGATTTCAATGGCAACGTTTGATTGAAAGGACCCAAAGTGATGATAGGGGGTGGTCTTTCTTCTTCGGTTGTGACGATTAATTTAGCTCTTCCGACTACTCCACCGGCTAAATTCAGAGCATTGCAAACTACTGTTGTCCCGGTATCAGATTTTTGAGATTTGTGTAAAATAAGTTTTGATTTTCCATCGACAGATGCAGTGGCTTTAAATCTACGAAAATGAGCTCCGGGAAAAACGAGAGTGTGGTTTCCTTCAAATGACCAAAACAGTGTTGGTTTTGGAGAACCATCAGCTAAACATTCAAACTGTGCATCGCTTCCGATTTCAACGCTTTGAGCCATTGGACGAACTTGAAGATGCGGTGGAGCTAAGATAAAATTTCAATTATACTTCTATTAATAATGATGTTTTCAATCAAGCTTACCGTGTACTATTAATCTGCCTCTAACAGATATTGTTCCGACAGTATTATCAGCGTCACATATATAATCTCCTTCATCCTCAACAACAACTGAATCTAATCTTAGACCCCTATCTTCGTGTATGGACACCCTAGTTAATGGCATATGACCTCCTGTTGCAGTTCGTCTCCACAATACATCTGGCAAAGGATCTCCACCCACTTGGCAATCAAAGGTAACACTTCCACCTACCATCACTACTGCATCGGCTGGACCAGCAATCAAATATGGTTTGACTATCAAAATAATCACACACTCTCATGTTAAAAAATCCCTTTTAATATTATATATTTTATTAAGTATATATTACCGTGTACAATTAAATGTGCTACGGCGGATTCTCTGATACCGACAGCATTTTTCGCTAGACATTGATAGTCCCCTTCATCGGAATGTTTAAGGTCTTGAATTATTAAATTACCACCATCCACAATCCGTATTCTTATAATAAAAAAACCTTTTTTTAAAAAAAAATACTACTTAAGCACGCGACATCAAATACCTTTCACTATCATGTAAATCTAGTAAATGTCCGTTTTTTCTCCAAGCTACCTGTGGTTCAGGTGTTCCACGTGGAGGAGCACATTCTAATAGTGCTGTATCTCCTGCTGCAGCTCTTGTATCAGCTGGTTCTAATCTGAATTCTTCTCTCAACACTATATATATAAAATAAAATTCATGTTTAATATACCAGCGAAACATTTTTCAAACTGCCATAATAAAATTTCTGCTTTAACAGTATATTTTGCACTTTTTATATGTTCCATGATAGCAGGAAAACTATTATCATCATTAGTAACACTGCAAATTAATAAAATAAAAGCCTCAACGTGGGGGTAATACGTGGGAATGTTTCCACTTGCTTGGCTAAACTACGAAGGGGAAATATTGTGCAACATAACTAACTGAGGTAACAACGTCTAATCAAATTATAAATATCGATGAATTCAGTAGAAATATTATTTTTCAGGAGTGTCGGAATAAAATCGTGACAAATCGATAAAGTGTGTTAAAAAAATCTACTTCACACATCTGGTTGTCGACTTTTTCTTCACGGCTTATTTTTCGCCCTTATCTGAATCGTTTTCACAGAAGATCGAATTAGATTCGTCTAAAGAAGACGTGTTTTCCATTTTCCATTTGGTGGAAGCGTGTATGGATTGTGTGTTAGAAAAGTTCAATAGAGAAGAAGTAGTAGCGAAAGGATAAATCGAGGAGATAGAAAAGCAACCAGCAGGTGTTTTTCTTTTATGCGACCGTAAATATTTTCCAGATGGGAGAAAAATTGCCATCCGCCTCAACGGGATGCGCTTTATTATAACAGCCATTCGGATTGCCTTGCTCTCGATATTGTATTAAGATTATTATCGATATTTGGATCAACAAAGGATGGCAGCAACATTATGGCAAATCATTCTAATCAAATGTTCTTTTCATCAAAAATATCTTGTCATAAAGAAAATTCACAAATAAAGTGGAAAATGATTTCCTTGAAAAATATTGCAAATACCTTATTCTTATATCGATTTTGAGATCACAAAGGTGATATATCCACATCTAACCAGTAAATGTAAATGTAAAAACATACTTTGAAAAATAGGCAAAAATACCTGTAAATATACAAAAACAAACCTTGCTAAATTGGAATTTAATTTATGATTTCACGATCACAACAGTTGATATTAAAATTTATATAATTACAAGATTTCAAACTATGTAAATAATTGATATTACATTTTTATTTGAATATTAGTTTAATGAATTATGAATTGGGTGCGATATTTCAACTTTTTTGTATAATGTGTTTAATAAAATCATTGTGTTTTTTTAATTTATAATATAAATATATTTTTTATGAAAAATAATATACATGTTTACAAAAGTAATTGTACCTAGAAACACTAACTAAAACGAATTGATTAACGGTAAAAGGTGGCTTCAAGAATGCATTTGCTTTTATATTTGTGTATAATATAAAGGTTGTCAGGAAAGTTATGATGTGAAAGCTTCAAATTATGAAAGAGTAAGCAGCAAGACACCTGAAAGCTCTTCTTCCCTACCTGTCGACTTATAATTTTCCAGCATCCCCTTCAAGTTGTTCCCACCCCTATTTCCAGTCCCATCATCGTCATTCGACCTACTTTAATACCACCATAAGTGGCGAACGAAAACACAGCCAACCATAAGATGACAAGCAGCCCTTTTAATATTGTTATTATTGCCACTCAGTTTTAAGCTTTATTTGCCTCTACAACAAAATATCACCAACAATTGAATCGAACCTCGCAGTTTTGATTAGACCAATACACTAGCAGGCCATACAACTGAATGTATGAATATTAAGATGGCAGACCAACCAGATGAGTTCTGAACAATAGTGTATTCACTATGAGTAATGAAGAGCTATGTACATCTCTATCGATAATTCACACAAACTGACATATAGCGCGCCTAAACAATAAGGGCTGGTTTCTTCAATGCGTGTTAAATCGTGTGCTATGTTGCCACAGATTAATATGTGTCATATACAAATATTCCGTTTCTTGAAACGGCGTTAAAGCGATAGCCGAGCATACCCGATGTTTGTATCGCAGGTATTCAGAACTTGTATACAGGTGACTTGAGCGGAAGCGACGAATTCGTCACAAAATTGTAATGGAAGGGGTAAATATATCACGAGCTCGAGATATTGCTATAGTACGCTGATATCGGCGATCTAAGATTTAACAGCTGGCAGCATGAGCTACTTCTTGAAGAAACACATTTTGCTTAGTGTTCTCTCGATGCAAGATTCAATTCATGCCTTACACCGTCTCCTTACAGATGCTTTATAACATATTTAATTTATTTTTATTTTTATATAAAGTATTACCTGCTACTTGTAGTGTGGCGTTGTTACTTCTAGCTGTCCCATATTTGTTAGTTGCCTCACACCAGTACAATCCGGCATCAGAGTCTTTACGAGCGTGTGCTGTACGCAAGAAGAAGAGGCCTCCTGATGGTAACAATACCCTACGAGGAGGAGCTCCTCCACCGACCCTGTCACCCCCAGGAGCTGGAAGCAGGCTTCCATCCTTGAACCATCGGATCAATGGCTGAGGATCTCCTTCTGCCCTGCACTCCAATGTGGCAGGCTGATGACGAGCCACGACCATGTCCTGAGGATGTTCTGTGATGCGAGGTGCTCGATGCTCATGACCTGCAATAAAATCAATAAAATAACTGTTAGTATCATATTTTTATAACACACCCAAGTAATAGTTCTCTAGGCATGTGTCAAATAAACAAACACTGTAAAGACGGTGGTAGTTGCTTTGCTATATTGTTGGTTAGTAGAAAACCAATCAAGAGTGAATAAATGCAATAACGTATTTACGTTGTACGTTTATGGTGACGTACGCTTAGGAAACTCAATCTTCAGCGGAAGTCATTTATCATACTTGACTAAGATACTAATTACCTAATACGATAGGCCATTTTTTTATATATAATTTGTTCATAATACACGTAATAATAATTAGATGCTTAATCTATTTAAAAATATATCTATATATTTTAATACTTAATAATTTAACACTTGAAAATGTTAAACGAGCTACCCACTTTATTAATACCTACATACCAGTTAAGGTAATTTATATACAGTTAAGTGCAAATTTTGGTGTAAAAAATGCATTACAATCATTCAACTATGTAACTTAGCTGGTCTTTATGGACACAAATAACGAAGCCTCTAAAGGCAATTAAAAATTATGAAATACTGTCAAGCAAAGGACTTTTTTAAATAATAATGATGGTTTATCAGTTGTTCTATCTAATAATCTAAGTGGCATCACACACAACAAATCTGTCAAAACTGATAAGTTCACGTGTGTGGAGGTTCTAAGGAGACAATTGGAATAGCCTGGAATATGTTATTTCACAGATTATAAACTTTAATGAAGGTAAGTGAATAAAGCGAATGGGAGCAAACCAGAGATTTAAATATGTGCAATTTTCTAGATAATCAACCGCTTAAACTTCACAATTAATTTGGGGTAATAATTGGTGTGTGATGTAGTGACTAGTTTTATATGTGGTAACAAAGTTGCATAATATTCTTTTGAGTATAGTTTTCAAGTCTGCAGAATAAGCTGCACGTAATTTACTCCTCGGTTACGTGACATGAATGGACCATCATCACACTATGATCTCTGCCACCCTCCAGCTTCCTGATTTCTATACAATGTACACGCCAATACTTAGTTAAATTTAATACTTAATCTGTCACATTTCATCGGTACGGAATTGAAATACAATATTATGGGGCGTTACGAAAAGACATTAAAGCAAGGATAACGAAAAACGCCATTATTCATAATCTCTCCAAAGACATTGATCGATAGCTCTTTACTGGATTAAAAAAAATATATTAACTTAATAATATGTTTATGATCATTAAATAGCCAATTTTATTTTGTATTTGAAAAAATAATCCACTCCACTGAATTAAAAAAAAAATTATTGCCTGAAGCCTTTCGTCAAATCTTGACATGTCATCATCATCTTCAAGCATTTTTTTAAAATAAAATTCAGTGGATTTTTTTATTGAAATAATTCCATTAAGGAACCGATATCAATCGTGATTCTTTATTATACAAATCAATGTCTTAATAATTACTTTTTATTATAAAATATTCTGAATTATTGCCTAATCTTCTTTATAAAAACCATCCAATGTAATTATTTGTAACCTTATAGTTAATTCCTTTTTAATAAAAAAATATAAACAGTATGATATGCAAGGAAGGGTTTTTTTTTAAGGTAGACATTGTGGTTAAAAGGTTGAAAGCCACTGAAAGAGACATTTAAACTTTTAACTAAGTTAAAAATAAAAGATTCAAATAATTACACAATTAGCATAAATATGCATATTACAATTTTGAAGCCGTCTCTATAAAAAAATGTAAATGGAGAATATACTGAAGGTGTGCATCAATAATAAATGAATTTAATATGATATTGCTGGTATTAAAAAATAAAAATGTAGAAATCACACATATGTATTGGATTAGGACATAACATAAGTGAAGGAATTTACATCGAAGGTCTATTATTTAAGGAAGGGTAGGTTTGAAGTGGTTTCGAAATACGGTTAAGCATTATTTACGTGCTGAATACAAAGAGGGCAAATAATTCATGGCAGGTCTCGTAAAAGTAGCATCGGTTTCAGAGGTTGTGTCATAAAACATTTGATCATAAAGACGATCGTTTACATAGACGGAAGTGGTTTTATAAGAACCGTCCCCCAATTTTTTCCAACCGCATCAATCTCAATAAACCGAAGCAATCCCGATAAGTTTTTCTTTATTTCTAAACCGCCCATAGTATACTGAAAAAGTGGGCGGGGATGAGTTCACCCTTACAACCAACTTAATAACTGGAAATGTCGTGATTTGCCGTTTTCACCCATCCAATAAATACAAAGCCACGATTCATCTAATCACGCCACTGGTAAATATTATACAAACACAATGTTTTTAATAAAATATACAGGTTAGTCTCTCTAGTGCTTGCATTATGAACCTAGACCTAGGCCAAGTGGATGGAATGAAGTGCTTTGACGTATTCGAGCTCTGCAACGATTTCCTTTATAATATTGATTGTTATATTATTTTATTTCAATTGTCTGATATTTACACTGAATATTATATGGTTTAATATGTTTCAAATAAGCGAAATTTTAACCACTGAAACGTTTGATAGAAATTTCATAAAAATTCTTTAACTCCACAGTCATTAATGATTTTACTACATTCGTGTTTCACAATATTTTAGTTTTATTCAAATAGTATTAAGTATATGTTTTTGTAATTCTAATTTTATTTATTATTACTATTTATTATGTATTATATATATTTTAGTAGTTCTACGTAAGTGGATTTTTGTATTTTTTCCCATAATTTATGTTATGGCTTATTAATTATTTTAAATATCAATTGATTGTATTCCGTATTAATATAAGTAAAAGACTAAGTCTATAAACTTAATATTGTAACATTTAATAATAATGTATCAAAACATCGTATGCAAATTATATTTAATAAAGAAATTGTATAATAATATTATATGGTATGTATACATCTACACTTATTACTTATCAATGGTAAGTTATCATACATCAAATATTATTTAAGTTGGATGTTAATTAAAAAAATAGAAATTTAATTTTATTAATATTATTATGATATAAGATTGCTATGTTAATATACGAAAATTCAAATAGAATAAAACAATTCACCGAGTAATAAAGCAATATGTTTAATAAAAATGATATTTAAATCAATATTATATTTATGGGACAACTTATTATTAGAATCCATATAAAAGATAGAAATTGTATTAATATTATTATTATTAAATAGAATAAAAAGATTAACAGAATAATTAAATAAATATTTATTCAGTGCTCTACGATTGTGAGCAATTTAAAACCAGTTTTTTCACCCTCTTGGCCGCGGTTTATTTATGAACTATTAGTAACTTTGATTATGGGAACACAATTTTTTTATTTGTAAAAAAATGATAACTCTTCCACAAAAATTTCAAGAAAATTACATTACGCTATGTGCATTGGCCACCGCCCAGATGTTTGTTGACCCCGTTGGACAATTTTTTGCAACAAGATAATCGATTAATATACTGAAAAACATAAAAATACAGCTCTACAAATCTCCTGAATAAATGGGTTGATCATATGAGTTACTGTAAATAGACAAGAACCTTTTTTTTAAAAAAAGAGTAATATACCATAATTAACCGTAAAGATTTCACTTTATAATAATAATTTGATTTTATCACTGCCTTTTTATTTGTAGCAAAATCAAAATGAAAAAAATATTCAAAACACCCTATATTTGTCACGACATCATTAAAAATAAGCAAGGTGTTTAATTTGATGAAAGGAGAAAAAAGGCGACATTTTCGACTGAGAAATATAAAACAACAAATTTCGCTGTCTGGTGAGTTTTTATCAGCTGAAAAACGACAACCTGAAATATCGTAGGCTTTTACAAAAAATCGTTATCGAACATCAGCGACACGCTTTTCTGTACATTTTATCTGAAACAATAATATCGCGTATATATTATTAACAAGGGAAACTTTCATCATTATTTCCGCCTAACCTCGTTATAAATTATATTTTTTATAATGTTCATAAAACGTATAAAACTCATACGTGTGTATACAAAATGTAGGCAAACATGTGGATGTTTCACCGGACTATATTTATTTTTAATTTACCTGATGGATAGCAGCTACAAACATTTAGCCTGAGGCTTTAGTTTCAGAGCTTTTTCAGGCGTTCCCTGAAAGCTCATTTTCAACATGCACTGTTTATTAGCCCGAAATAAAATACTGCGCAAGCTTTGTTTTCGTAAAACTTTGCTGTTAATGGACTATTTTCAATTGATCATATTTTCATTTAATAACAACATTAAACTTCAATTGAGACATTTAAAATAAATTTTAATAATAAAATAGTTTTGTTTTGCTTACAGTAATTGTTGCAACACAGCACTGGATATTATTAACCAATCAAGGTCTTTCGCAGTATATTACCTCATTTCCGGAGCTTAATATTTTAAAAGGCACTCATATATAAAGTGGATTTGCCCTAATTAACGCTGTAAATAACTATGAGTTAAGCTTTCGTGTATACACAGGACGACTATAGAAAACCTAAACTCTGCTTCAAGATTTACGGTACTGCCTTTTCTTCGTGTAATTAATTATTTCTTAAATTCTCATTACGGAAAAAAATATGTAAATGTTTGATGACAAATAAATGTATAATATGTATACAAGAACGACGCGACAACGCAATAGCATTTTTTAAGGATTTACTCATTTATTCACACCATAAAGAAAGTAATAGAGATGCTTTGCGATACCATTGATCTTTTTTTTTGTTAATAAGTACCTCGACCGAGGCTTAGACGGTGTACGTTTACGGCGACGTATGCCTAAGAAAACATTACTTAACTCCTTAGTACATAATAGCACACAAATGCAAGAATTACTCTCAAGCTCACCTGTCATTTTATATCACTTCAATTATTTGATGATTATCATATTTTTTATTATTTTATAATTTCTCTCAATATGACTTAATTGACTACGAACGAGTTTTGGATGTTCTCTTTGAGGAGATATGAAAAATTCCAATTCAATTATGTTGGACGGCGTCAAAGTGTCGGGGTATAGGGGTCGGTTTATGGTGAAACGCACTAAAAAGAATACAGCCAAAGTGGTTTTTGAACACAATGAAAACTGATAACTCGATATACAAAGGGTAAACAAGGGTACACCCATTACTAAAACAGATAGGAACCACCTTGGAAC
>JAGTTH010003584.1:0-27273 GCA_022606485.1 Agraylea sexmaculata | reverse complement strand
GTTTCATACACAATCAATGTTATCCGCCCTTATTCCATACAGCCCCTCAATAAATAATTTCCAACTTTAAGGGTCGGTTTATTCAAACAGTAAGCTACATAATTCGAGAGTCGTCGGTTCATTTTGTGTGTTGAATAAAATATTTGTAGTAGTTCATATGTACATTTTTCATTCAGTTGAAGGTTATATATGTATTTTTGCTGATGGAAGTATTAGACAAAAATGTGGTTTTTGTCAATCAAACTTGACATGATAAATCATCGGTGTAGATAAAATAAAATATTTGTTAATATTTTAATGGCAAACATCCGATCGATTTAATTTGAATATGATAGAAGCTTGCAGGTGAATTAATAGAGCACACGCGAAGTCTTCAACCCCCACAGACACACCCTTTAACTACGGGGGTCGTCCACATCACTATCAAGATACTAAATATAAAGATACATATAACTGTGTGACTGACTAACAGGTATTATACCTCGTCTAACTAAGCCTCTTTCACTGCATCAACCGGTTTCATAGCTACCGAACTAACGCGCATAATACACATAAAAATACTCGTTCAGATTGAATAATACGAACAATGACTTGGAATTGACCTCATCACCAATTATTAATAAGGTCGGCCAGATGACTAACCAGAGTATAATTTTAAATTAAAACATCTGTCCCTCAATACAATGACTGCATTCTAACCTCAGTATACAGGGTGGACTTGAACTCACTGAGAATATATTTGGTGGTGAAAATGTATTTTTATTATTAATAAATATTAAAAATATATCGTGCTTTTGGAATCGAATTATATAATTGAATAATTTATTTATTTATTTGCATATAAACGCTCATAAGAGCGCAAGGCAAATATAATAATAATAAAACAAAAATGAAAAGTATATAAAAATAAAATAAGTTTATGTGTAGGAAACAATCATTTATATGTTACTATACAGGGTGAACTTAAACTAACTGAGAATAATTGGTAGGGTATCGAAAGAATAATTGAAAAAATATGAAATATTAAAAAAATATATATTAATTAAAAAATAATTAATAATATGCTTTTTGAATCGAGTTTCGGTCACCATCTTGGAATCAACTGTTTCTCTAAAGTACTCAGTAGTGACTGTTACGTGTATATTGTATCTGTTATACGTCATTAATATTATTCATTATTTTATAATATTAATTAATATATATATTTTTTAAAATTATATTTTTTTTCGATTATTCTTACGATACCCAACCACCCCCTAAAATATTCTCAGTTATTTTAGGTCCACCCAGTATAAGGTCGCTCCTAAAGAAGCCCTGTAGGTGGCAGAATTGGTGGAAAAGATGCTCAAATTCGTTGCCAAGTCGTTGTAATATAATAGTACGTCTTTTGTGACTACTCTATTTAATTTTTAAAGGCAGCTTTCGGGATTGAGCATAAATACATATACCACCGATATATTAGCAGGCCATACATTTTGTTTGTTTAAATATCAAGATGGCGGACCAAGCAGATGAGTTTGACAGAGGCAAAACTAATTGTGTCACTCTTAATAATTATACATTCAATTGTATGGCCTGATAATATATCTGTAGTATCGAATTGGGCCATCTTGAAATCAACTGTTTCTGTTAAGTACAAAGTAGTGGCTCGTATTTTTATCAATTAAATACTTTAGGAATAAAGCAATTATTTTTAATTGATAATTTTAAAAAATCACTTATTTTTGCGCAACCCCCTAAGATATTCTCGGTTATTTCAATTCCACCCTGTATAATTCAAAGTATGAAAATAATCTCTTTATTTTAAATATTGAATTGTATTATTATAAATGTGAACAAAAAAATATTCACATAAATTAATTAGGTTAGTTACTTATAAACTATAAATAATCAAAAAGCTTATTACAAACAAATTTATTGCATTAATAACTCTCGAGTTAGGTAGCTCCCTGTTTGGAAAATCCGATCTGCATAATTCCAGAAAATAAATATATAATTTTTTTGTATAACAAATGCATAATATGGAAGTTTGACATTTACTTCACAAACACATAATTACTACATATTTATGTGACAACTAAAACTTAATGGCGTTTATCAATTAAAGATAATATTGTTTACTATACGAAAATGATATTCAAAATAATAGCATTTTTTGTCTTGTTTTATGCAGTGTGTTGTTTTGAAATTTTTTTATATATTGGCCAATGAATTTAATTGAAAATAGTGATATATATACTAAAGGTGTAGTTTAATTTAAGGTCAGCGAGAGTAGAAGTGACTTTCTTATCTCCAAGAAAGTACTGGTTTGTCCATAAAATATTGTGTGTGCAAAAGCCCACATTTGGAAAGTCGTCTTGTCGTTGTTTGTGGTTATAAAATCCAGTTTTGTAAAATGAGTATTTTTCTCACAATCAACGATTATAATTCGCATATAGAGTGCAACAATGCTAATGAATTATTCATGTTCATACAACTATGCGCCAACTTACTCAATAATGCACACTTTGAATAAGAAAATATGTACAATAAAATAAATAATATGGTTTTTAAATCGAGGCACGGACAGAAGAAAGTCGATTATATTTTATTATTAGATCGATAAAAAGTGAAAACATAGCACGTCCTATTATTCGACATACCTAAGAAAAACTTCTCTTATACGAATTAATTAGAATTGTTTATAAAGCCGCGTTGATATTACAATCTTAAAATCTAAAAGAACTTAAGATATCTCGACTTTTATATGTAGTAAAATCTTACTATTTGTTGAAATTTGCATTCAACTTTATAGTTTGTCCCATAAATATAATAAGTGTAGATGTTTATCATATAATGTTTTGTGTAAATATCAGAGAGTTGAAATAAATATTTATAAAAAATAATATATTTATTTTCTGGAATTATGCAGATCGGATTATCCAAACAGTGAGCTACCTAACTCGAGAGTTATTAATGCAATAAATTTGTTTGTTGATTATTTTTATAGTTTTTCAGTAGATGTATAAAAACGTCATGGCATAATTTAAATGAATACAGTAATAATAATTACAGAGTATAAATGGCCTTGTCACAATATATGCGTATTATAATATTTCTCATGGCGGATAATCGAAGCTTGGTTGTGATTAGTTTTCGCTAGTGTCAGTGTTTGTGGTCGTTGTAGTATTTTTTATAGACATTTTTACGCGATTCATTCATACAAAGTACAATCATCACGTGGTCAAGACACGTCATTCATAAAACACCATAAATAATATGAATGAATCATTTTTATTATAGCTCTCCTTTGATTTGAATCATCATAATGCTTCATTTTTGCTCGTAGTCCATATTTTATCACTAGGATTCTTATTTATGTGCACGCGACAAATTTTCTAAATTTTCCAGACTACTCATAATAATTATATGTATATCTATTCGAATGTTTTAACGTTTGTTTAATAAACAAAAAAATCGCTCTTGTGTGATTTTTATGATTTAATAAATATAAAAATAATAATATCTAGGGTTGCTTTCTTCAAACAGCGAGCTACGCAACTTTTTAGTTTAAAGCTTCGTTATTGTACAACCCAATATATTGCACACATATGAAAGAATGACTCGAGAGTTACATAGCTCGTCGTTAGTTTATAAACGATTTTAACAATTGGTACTTTTTATTTTAATGCCATTGTCGGTTATGTTTATTTATTATTTGGATTTGTAATACATAACAAAAGCGTAAATTTATTGTCTGCAATTATTATTAACCTTATTTATATTTATTAGTCTAATTAAGGGTCTGGATGGAATAAGGGCGTATAATAATCTTGACAGTTTCGAAATAATCGATGAAAATTTTTATTTTGAATAATTGCTATTTTTTAACATCACAAATGTGCAGTGAGTTTTTTTTTGACATCATATTAAATTTTTAATAAAACATGTACAAGCCGCAAGTCGTAAATTAAATAACCTTATTTTAAGATTGATATTAAATTATTATGCATATTAAAAAAAAACATGGAATTCTATCAAGAAAATGTATAAAAATAAAATGAAAATCAAGCGGCTGGTTTGAATAAGAGCTTAATATTTAATGTGATTAAGTATTGTCTTTCGTAAAGTTTTTTACACAGATTGAGAATTTGAGTTTATTTCCAAAATGAACTATTTTCTTGAATTATTTAAATGGGCGTATTCTGTACCCGCCCTTATTCCACCAAACTCAATTAATTAATTAGTCTCTTCTAAGACAAACTGCACCCATTATTCATTATAAATATTATCCAGTTTAATTTAACGTCTGATTGTATTGATATTTGAATCTTTAAAAAATATTTTTATAATAATATTTTTTTCTGTTTAACCAACCGTGTAATCTGTGGATAGTCATGCTCATAATGTGTATTATTGACTGTGACTATACCAACACGGTCAAGGCTTCACTTGTTTATTAGTAAGGTCAACAATTTCAGGTTACCTTTAAAAAAACGCACAAAAAAGAGAAATCAAATCTTAATTAAATTAAAAATAATTTTCACCGTTGTTCGAACGTGACCAAACATTTTTTTTATCATTTCAATTTAATCTCAAAACCAATAATTGTTATTGTTTATTTATATTACACAATTCGCAATTAAAATGTCAAATAGTAAAACAACAATTAACACACTTTTAACTTATACAATGGTGTTTTTCATTGGCGTCAAAGTGGATATATTATTTACATTACTATTAAGAAAAAAATATATATTTTTCATATGGGAAATCCTCTCAAATTCGTATCTATATGATTAAATTTCATCTTCGTTTGGGAAATATTTATATCATTGGCCAATATTTAAATTAATATAATTGTTGCATATTAATCAGTATAATTTCTATACTTTTAAACAGTGAATATATTTTAGGACAATAAAAAGATAATTAATAATTATAATAATAAGCTGCTGTCATTTCTCATGGATTATTCTAATTATTAATTTGTGATTCCTTATATTTAAATAATCTTGTCGAATCATAAATAATAAATTATTATATAAAAAAATACACAATTTTTTTTATTCAATAATTTCACAGTTTGGCTCACCCAATAACATATCCGCTAATAATAATAAGCCGCTGTCGGTCTATATTAATATGAAATTAATATATTATTTTTTAATATTAAAATTTATATACAATTAAATATTCATCAAACAAATGTATTAGCTCAACTTATATTTTTTAAATGATTTTTTTTGCGTATTCATTGTTGTAATTTTTATACAATATTTGAGGACAAATATTATAAATTTTTAGTAAATATACGACCCAAATATTTATATTAATAAGCTGCTGTCATTTCTCGTGGATTATTTTAGGTTACAGTTATTTTAGGTCGATCCTGTATATTTAATTATAAAACAACCATACTTTAAATAGTATAGAAAATAAAGCAGATTCTTCATGCAATTTTCAAATATAATTATATTTTTTTTTACAATTTCCTAAAATGATTTGCCTATTTTATACCCAACCTTGTATTGTGTACTGATTTTTTAATATTAAAAAAATCCTGAACATTGGTTAAACCACAATTTTCTATCTGTGATGTTAAAACTTTTTAACTGACCAAAATCCTCCGTCACGCTGTCACTACACTTAATCCACCCACTCCCTCAATTAAAGTAATACATATAAAGTCAGACACAAATTATTATTTATTATAACCATTTTTATATTTTGTAAATTTGCCTCTTTCTGAAATATATAATAAATAAACATAAAATTTATTTTTGCAGTTAATTTCTATTGATTTTTAAATAAGCTTATCTTAATCTAACCTTACATTATTTCAATTGCATTCAAAATCAGTATACAAAAAAAATCAGTATACGTCCTTATAAATGTATTATACGCATGTATAAATGTTTTTGAATGTACATATAAATGTTTCATAAGACTTATAATGAGTCACTTAATTGCAGAATCCCTCGTTTGCGATCAAATCCCACTCTTAATACAAGGTTTATCTTGATCTTATAGAAATATGTCCATGATTCACGGTAAATAATATGAAGAAAGCGGATATTATGGACAGATGGAAGATATAATAAATAAACTTATTTTCGTAGTTAATTTCTATTGATTTTTAAATCCACCCTGTATATTGGTTTATTACAAAATGTAACGTTAACCTGTTTATTTAAACTAGTTTCGGTGTAATAATGTAAAAACTTGTGGTCAATAGAGACTTTATTATTACAGGTGCGTAAATGTCGCCTTCGATTAAGAATATTGAATGAAAATAAAGAATGCACATCTGAATTCGCATATTATCAATACAAAAAGCACTAATTTGATAATTTAAATATTAAATTAATATATTGTTAAAGCCACACAATAATAATAATGTGATGTTGTTTACAATACCTTTTAGCTTTGTGTAGAGCAACTGTGACGCGTGCTCACTGCTCAAAGTAACTCGATAGACTGAACCTGTAGCTGTTTGTGATCGCTATTCTACCTGTACATTGTACTCTATTACTACTTTAGGTGTGGCTGTGACTAGCTGCATTATACATAGCGGCACGCACCTCGCGGGGGCTCGGCTGAGCATACCTTCTTGTGCTTCGTCAACAAAAAAAAAACAATTAAATCATCACTCATCAGATCCTTTAAGCTACAACCATTTTTATGCTGAACTAATATTGAATGACATCGATTATTATTATTAGCGGGAATAAATATGGTTGCCACTAACAGGTGACCCAATCTATAATCATAAATATACCATAACTCTATAAACCTTTTAGGGCCCATTGATTGTACAAACAATTAAACATGGAAGTCTAACCTAACCTAACTCTATAAACATTTTAGGGCCCATTGATTTTGCAAAAAATTGCACCAACATATTATATTCTCTTTAAAATTACATAATGATTGAGTGGCTGGATGGAATAAGGGCGTATATTTAAATTGTCAGTTTCGAAACAATCGAGTAAAACATCCTACTTTTTGTAACATCCAATAGTTTTTTTTAAATAGATCAATAGTTTATTTACAAATGTTGTTTTACGGAATAGGGACCTATTGTGTTATCCGCCCATATTCCACTCAGCCCCTTAAATTTCGCTAATTAATGAATATGGTTGCCACTAACAGGTGACCCAATCTATTATAATAACCCTACCTCTATAAATATTTTACGGCCCATTGATTGTACAAACAATTAAATATGGAAATCTATCAAAAAATATACCTATATACTCTTTTGAAAAAAAAAATAATAACGATTATGGGGCTGGATGGAATAAAGGCGTATACTTAAATTGTCAGTTTCGAGATAATCGAGTTAAACATTCTTCTTTTTACATTACTTATTGTCTTTGATAATAATCCAATAGTTTATTTAAATAGATCGATAGTTTATTTTCAAATATTGTTTTACGGAATAAGGGCGTATTGTATTATCAGTATTGATAATTTTCGGTTATAGCCATAAGGGTCGATATGTGAAAACAGTGAGTTACCTAACTCGAGAGTAACATTGTTATGAGATAATTCTTCCCTTAAAATATAGAATATTTATTGGTCAAATTCCAAATTTTAGATTATACTTACCGCAAACTGCTTTGATTTAGTAATCTTGTAACCGATCATCATATTATTTTAATTTAGCCTGCGTGTATATCTAAAGTTAAAAAATAAAAATTATTTATTTGTTCAATGGTAACTATTGAGGGGAAAAAATTCTATCGTCTGAAGATTGTAATGTGGACAAAAAAAGAAGCTTTATCTGTAAAATACCTGAAATACTTTCACTGATAAGGTCTCCTATTACTCGACATTTATATTTTTAGTCGAAATATTATACTTAGCTCAAGGTTTATTTTAATAATTGTTATGCGAATAGTAATTATCGTCACTTATATTCTAAACGACACTGACATTCTCCAATTAGTACTTTGTGTTCACTATAAACAGTTATATTATGGATGTCTAAATATGTAAATAATTAAATAAATACAGTTTCATATAACTAACCTAAGTTTATTCACTAACTTAAAAATTACATGTTGTATAAAAGACATTCTGTGCGAATCTTAAATGCTATAATCGGCTCTATATATATATATATATATATATATATATATATATAGCATATATATATATATATATATATATATATATATATATATATATATATATATATATATATATATATATATATATATATATATATATATATATATATATATATATATATATATACTATATATATATATATATATATATATATATATATATATATATATATATATATATATATATATATATATATATATATATATATATATATATTTATTTATTTATTTTTTAAATTATAATCTACACTTCTTTCGCATAGTGTACAAGAGCCAAAACTGTGTCCAGAAGATAAGCAGCTCCGTTGAAGACGCACAGAGAACCGAGAGCAAGACCAACCTGGAAAAATAATTAATATTAGTAATTTATTTTATTTTATAACAATATCCAAACCAATTCCAAAAAAAAAATCTAGTCTAAATAGTCTATTGTTATATGTATTCTATGAGCTTTTATATAGTATAGAGGTGCCAATAATACTTGTAAAGATATCAAAACCATAGTAGACACAGATGAGGCCAGGCATAGGCGCTGCTTCTACCGCCTCGCCGTCTCGCTAATTCAAATTATATTGCGTATACATGTATTCGTGACCGGCCATGTTTGAATGTATGACGCAATATTGCATGGCGCTTCTGTAGATAAAAGTTAATTGCATGTATATTGTATATTGTTTTTATGGAATTTGTTTTCAAATTCAATCTTTTAGGGATTCCAATGTGAAATAATATATTTTAAATAAATGAATAATAATGGTTCGAATTTAACTAAATTGAAAACCTAGTGAAATAATGTTTTCCATATAAATCAATGAAAAAGCACGAAAATATCAATTATTTTTATCGTTAATTCAAATAAAATTGTGAATTGTTTAGAATCGTAACAACCTGAAATGCAATTTATTTGTTTATTATTTATGATATGTAAATATTGTGCTTTTTTATTATTATTCTTTAGCTAGATTGTTCATCAAAGACCGGATATATATTAAATTGTTTGCATCTGCATTGATATTTACTCTACACATTCATGAAATCAAATTAACTTTTATTTAGTTGTAGGGCCGATTTCTTCATATAGCTGTAAACTCTTTAGCCTACAATTCATATGAATTTCGAGTCATATTTTTACATTCCGTTTCTTCAAGCTGTGTCAAAGTTAAAGTCAAGATTTGACAGTTTGTAACACGAGCTGAATCTTAAAAAAACGTATTTTGCGCGTAAATCGCCGAGTGACTCGCGCTCGAAATTTAACTCGCGTTGAAGAAATTGAAGTTTATTGTTTATTTATTTATAAGTATATGCCCCCAGAGGCTTTTATGCAATTTTTGGTTATTTAGACATGACGACGTGTTAATTAATTGTCTGTCAGTGATATGAGTAAAAATCTTTAGACAGAAGCAATGGGGAACTAAATTACTGTAAACGTCTGTGATTGGTGATATTGTACAATTTGTGGGCATGTCTAAAGTTTGACATTTTTTCTTTTACTATTATTTTACAATATTATGTACTTTGATATAATTGTACGTATTTTGTGGCTACTCTATATAATCTTTAAGGCCAGTTTTCGGGATTGGGCATAAATACATACACATTTCTTATGGTGATATAATATGTTTTGTGATTTTACCAATCACGGCCGTTGGTAAATCAGCTCGCCCTTGTGTAAAGTTTGACATTTGCTCTATTATTCCATTTGATGTATTTTTTATTATTTAATTTACGCCCAAAGGAGCTTTTTGTGAGAGGGGTTTTTATACACAACAACGTGTTAATTAATCTTAACTATTACTAGTTACACAGGTCACCGACTTAATAATCAGTATTTACCTTACAATACAGGAAATCAGAGTAAACCTGGATCAAGACGATCGATCGGGATTTTATTAATATTATTCCCGATCAATTCCATAGTTTTAATAATTTGCAACGTAATGAATACCTGTCTTT
Source organism: Agraylea sexmaculata (assembly GCA_022606485.1). Taxonomy (NCBI): domain Eukaryota; kingdom Metazoa; phylum Arthropoda; class Insecta; order Trichoptera; family Hydroptilidae; genus Agraylea; species Agraylea sexmaculata. The sequence continues at coordinate 17,203 of JAGTTH010003584.1, read as the reverse complement.
CTGTATAGTTGGTCTTGTAATTGTGTTCGCCTTTATAACCGTGCCAGTAATGAAGAGCTGTTCCTCCAACAGCGATCCACAAAAATATACCCACGAAGTTCATGATGACATCGGTTAATTGTCTGTAAAATGTACAATATTAAATGATTTAACTAATATATATATATATATATATATATATATATATATATATATATACATATATATATTATAACAACACCGACCTCTTGTGCTTTGTGGTGCCGAAACAATAGGCGATCATGTAAACGGCCGTGTATATGAAATATCCGACGAACACTCCTGAAGCCACTATTTCAGCATCTGGATTCTTCTCCTCGTTCAGGTTCCAAGTCCCGCCCACTCCCAGGAATTGGCCGGAGTATCCAGTGCGATACAGAACCAAGATTATAAGGTTCAACACCTGAAACACCACATTGTTATACACATTATCAATGCCCTCTCAAAATACACATACATATTACTAATGGCCAAGAAATATTTTGAAATTGAGGAGTTGGATGGATTTTTTTTGTACAAAAATGAAAAATTCAATTTAAAAAATATACTTTTAATTTTAATGTATGGTTAGATTAAGACAAGCTTATTTAAAAATCAATAGAAATAAACTACGAAAAAAAATGTTATGTTTATTTATTATATACTCTTTTAAAAAAGCAAATTTACAATCTATAAAAATGGTTATAATAAATAATAATTTCTATCTGATTTTATATTTATTATTTTGACGGGGTAGGTGGATTAAGTGCAGTGCAATTATCTATGAAAATTGCATTAGGACTCTTGATTTATTTCATGTACTATTTAAAGTATGGTTGATTTATAATTAAATTATTATTATTTTTTCATATACATGGTATCGTAAGAATAATTGAAAAAAAAATTTTAGTGCTTTTTGCATTCTTCAAGATTCTCTGAAGTACTCAGTAGTGACTGGTGCGTGTATATTGTGTCTGTTATACGTAATTAATATTATTAATTATTTTGTAATGTTAATTAATAAAAATGTATATATTTAAATTTTTTGCGATTATTCTTACGATACCTTTCCACCCCCTAAAATAGTCTCAGTTATTTTAGGCCCACCCTGTATATTTAATTATAAAACAACCATACTTAAAATACTATAGAAAATTAAGCAGATTCTTAATGCAATTTACAAATATAATTATTATTTTTTTTACAATTTCCTAAAATTATTTACCTATTTTATACCCAACCTTGTATTGTGTACTGATTTTTTTAATAAAAAAATGCTGAACATTGGTTAAACCACAATTTTCTATCTGTGATGTTAAAACTTTTTAACTGACCAAAATCCGCCGTCACGCTGTCACTACACTTAATCCACCCACTCCCACAATTAAAGTAATACATATAAAATCAGACAGAAATTATTATTTATTATAAGCATTTTTATATAGTGTAAATTTGCCTTTTTCTAAAGTATATAATAATTAACGTAAAATTTATTTTTGCAGTTAATTTCTATTGATATTTTAATAAGCTTGTCTTAATCTAACCGTACATTATTTAAATTGCATTCTTTCATTTTTGGTTTGTACAAAAAAAAAATTCAGTATACGTCCTTATAAATGTTTTATACGCATGTATAAATGTTTTTGAATGTACATATAAATGTTTCATAAGACTTATAATGAGTCACTTAATTGCAGAATCCCTCGTTTGCGATCAAATCCCACTCTTAATACAAGGTTTATCTTGATCTTATAGAAATATCTCCATGATTCACGATAAATAATATGAAGAAAGCGGATATTATGGACAAATGGAAGAAGCCATGGGGTCAATTGGCCAGGGCACTTTCAATTGAACAATGTTTCATGGTGGTTCTAAACACCTTGTCTGCTTCAACAACACCAATAAATACTTCATTAAGATATTACACATCATATTTAATATGAGTCTTACGATCAATATCAACAATTGAATCGTGTAAAAGAAGAAAAATTTACATATCTATAATGGTGCTTCCACACACTCGCAATCGCGAGAATCTAATATTGTTATTAATTAATCAATTTAATATTGTTAAATAATATTACGCATTACCAATGATCGGTGTTCGAAACATTTGATTTTATTTAATAAAAATACACCACACACTCTCTATGAATCAAAGAAAATGGTAACAAATCCAGACTCTTTACATTCACAGTGTCTGTACGCGGCATTACATTACATAAAATATTACAAATTTGTAGATTTAAGAGAATCCGTTATATCCAGTGATGTGTCAAAGGTAAACGAATATTGTAATATTGCGTATACCTAACTCTTTTCTGTATGAAGCGATATAAAGACAGTAGTGATTAGAATACTATAATATTCGTTTGATCTGGGCACATCACTGGTTATGAACAATATTTGAAAAAAAATCCATTCACCTTATAACATTTACTTACAGACACACAAATAATTTATTTGTTGATTAAATAGAAAACATATTATTTTATATCGACAGAAAAAGTGTGAATTTTCCATTACTCTTCGATTATTATTGCCGTATTCAATGTGTGTGTGCGTGCGGTGCGTGTGCATATACACCAATACTACCAAGCTTTATTCTATTCGTACTCGCACCATTTAGCGCAACTCACTAACACACTATTATCTTTCCTAATAATAATCAATTTTACTAAAATTTATATTATATTATATATAGTCTTTCAATTATCTGTCAATGAGTAATCTGACCTTTTCGCATGTTTTAAGTTTGAAATTTAATCTACAAATGAATGTATGATAGTCTTTTTTTAGATGTAACATTTAAAAATCTGTTTGTCGTGAATTTTAATATATAAAAAATATTAGAATATGCGAAATGTTTCTGATTGGTCAACCATGCCATATAAAGTAATTTCATTCATGATCTTCAATTGTGCACTCATGGTTTTTTTTTGATAATTGGTGGGTATGTATATATGTATGGGTGATTGTTTTAGTGGTTGGCACAGTCCATTGCGACACTCATTGTGCAGTATTCGGTCGTCTTTAAATTGTCAGTTATAATTGAGTAATATGATTATTAGCAAAACTGGTAAACGGCAGAAGATGTCATAATTAAATTAAGCTTCGTTAACATTTCGTATAAATTTGAAGATGCTCCACTTTAAAGGCAAATGACGTGAGAATGCTTCACTTTTACTACAGTCAAGTGTTTAACTAACGATCACCAATTCTGTGTTAAATGATAACGTCTTCACATATTGCGCAAACTTTTTATCTTTATTTCTTATTATGTACTATGACTAACACTAGTGAAATTTTGGGCCGTTAGTCAATATAAGAGTGTGTTGGTGAGTCGCGTGTGTACGAATAGACCAGAGCTTGGTAGTATTGTTGAACACGCATACGCACCGCACGCACACACTCCCATTACACTATTATATTAAATACGGCACTTTATTCTCAGTGTTGTTTTAAAATACTTTCAAGTATATATTTATGTATAGAATAGCAAATGGGGGTAAATGGGCATCTCAACTCCCCGATTTCTACTTTGCCTTTATCGTGGATAATTTTCATAAACAGAGTGAAGCTCATTTACCCCCATTTGCCATTCTATACCCCAACTTTATATTATATTCTTTATAAAGCAGTGTGATTTTTAGAAATTTTAATAAAAACATATTATATACATACTTTTTATCCAAATGATTGGAAATTATCAATTGAGGGACTGTATGGAATAAGGGCGGATAATGTAATACGCCCTTATTCCATAAAATCTAATAATTATCAAAATCTGCTGGAGTGTCGACGTATAGTTGAAATTATTTTTTACAGTAATTTATTAGCATAAACCATAAAATGCAGCGAGTTGTGTGTATACGAATAGACTAGATCTTTATAGTATTACTGGACACGCATACGCATCGCACGCATACACTCTCATTACACAATTACATTGAATATGGCAATAATAATCAAAGAGTAATGGGAAAATCACACTTTTTCTGTCGATATAACACTTTTAATTGTATTATCTACACTACGAGTTTGTAGAGTAAACGTCAATTTCGTTATCGATACGTTGCCATATATTAAACAAATAAAATATTTAAATATTGTGTCTTCAAGTAAATATTAAAAAAATAAAGGACTTTTTTTTCAAATATTGGTGATGTGCCAAGATCAAACGAATATTATAGTATTCTAGAGTATTAGTGTACACGCATACGCACCGCACGCACACACTCTAATTACACTATTACATTGATTACGACCCTTAATACTGAATAAATTCCCAAAATGCTTGTGTATTAAAAATATAGCAAGATTGTTACATTATCATATTTTTTGTTACAGTGTTGCCATGTTTTATCATTAATTAAGACATTGTGATCTTGAAGCTATTTATTTATGACTATTAGGTTATATTTATTAACAAATTTAGTTAATACTTGACCCCGTTAACTGATGAACGAGAAACAAACGCCTTAACATTATTGTGCATAGATAATTATTATTAACAAACCGATCACTATTTAAATATTAACTATAGTCTAATATGACTCAAGTTAAATTATTACTGAATGACTCACACGTCCTTTATTACATTTATTCTTTATTGGATTCATTCTCGATAAACGCTTTGTTTGTTTATTATAATATATCAGCATTATCTGTTCGATACGATAAGCATTTAAGCGATATGTTAATTTGTTATGTTTTTAGACTAACGGCTTTTTTGTAATATTGGAGCACTGCACGGGTTATTTTAATAGTACTCTGTGGCATTTCTATATTATCTTTAAAGCCACATATCGGAGATGTACATAAATACATACACGTATACTTTATTTATTATGTTTGTAGACCAAATCTCAATTTTTAGACCCGCTCAAAAACGAACAAACTTTCCGCAAACGGCTGTGATTAATATTTCATTCAGGGCATGTCTAAATTTTGACATTTATTATCAGCTTTTATATTAACAATATTATACCAATTGTCTTTTGTAGTAATAAAATATTTCACTGGCAAAGCTGGTTTTTTAGTATTGGAGCACTGCATGGATTACTTAATAAAATAATTGTACTACAGCTTTCGGGGTTGAGCATACATACATACACTTTATTTATTATGTATGTAGAAGAAATTTCAAACTAATTCATTAACGGCCGTAAATCACCGCAAAACTACAGTATATTTAGCTTTTATTTTTATATCTGATTGACGAGTGTTGCCAGTATATAATAATATTATAATATGTTTCAATATTACCAATCATAGCCGTTAGTCTAAAAACATAAAAAATAAAGTATACGTGTATGTATTTATGCACAACTCCGAAAGCTGGCTTTAAAGATAATAATAGAGTAGCCACAAAATAGTGCAGTATTAATTGAAAATGATAAAATTGTGATAATTTTAACCAGATAATTGTGATTAAAATATTTTTAATTTACCCAATCCTAAGTATATGGACTCACCAGCTTGACGATCTTGATGATGATACTTCCTATGGTCTGTACGGTGACCATGATTGAATATTCCAATAATTATAATAAATATAACGTGGGCAACCTGTGCGATCACTTCACCACAACTGTGCGATGGCTTACCTATTTTTTTTTAATCTTATCAGTGTGTTATCGGGTTTCATCACCCGCTGACTAACCGACTATTGGATTCACCCGAACAAGGTCCTAAGCGACACAGTATTAGTATACAGAGCAAGTCTTTGTGTAGCTGAGCATCTTAGATAAGACAAGTCCACGCCCTGCTGTGTCTAATAACCACAACACATTTTTGTATACTTATCAATGGATACTATTATATTATAATCATTAAAGGTGCATCGATACTTAAATAAATTAATGTCTTTTGTAATGATTTGACACAATCTCTCGATTATTCAACCCTCTGAATTTTAGTCCAATCATTTCATTACATTAATCAAATTTTTTGAATTGATCTGATCGGTTATTACGACTGGGAGATCGGGAATAATATTAATAAAATCCCGATCGATCGTCTTGATCCAAGTTTACTCTGATTTCCTGTATTGTAAGGTAAATACTGATTATTAAGTCGGTGACCTGTGTAACTAGTAATAGTTAAGATCAATGAATTAACACGATGTTGTGTCTAAAAAATAAAGCTCCTCCGGGCGAAAATAAATAAATTATTAAAGATACGAGTGAATGAGTAATCTGTTTGGGAAAAAAATAAATTTTCTGTGGACTCTCCTTTTAAACGGTTTAATCCGCAAACGTGATAACTCCAATAACTTAAATTTTATTTAATTATATCCTTTTTTAATTTTTTTGAGAGTAGTGTATCGTACAATGATTTATTTATTTGAATATGAGCTTTCTTTAATTACAATACAAAAATAATAATCATAATAAAAGATTTAACACAAAAATGGAAAAATAATGTATTTTAAAAATAAATTATAGAATTTTTATAAAATAGAATTAAGTTTAATAATGTAAGGTGTAGGAAGCAATCATTTATAATATGTTACTATATAGTAAGGTCGCTCCTTAACAAGTCCTGTAGGTGGCAGAATTGGTGGAAAAGAGATCACTCAAGTGCGCAAAGTGCGTTGTACCCTATTCAAGGGAGAATAAAAGAGGTAGTTAGTTGAATGAGGAATACTGTGGATAACTCGATTTCAAAAGCACACATACTTATTACAAATTTTAGTTTTTTAGACACAACAACGTGTTGATTAATTGTCTGTCGGTGATCTTAACTATTACTAGTTACACAGGTCACCGACTTAATAATCAGTATTTACCTTACAATACAGGAAATCAGAGTAAACCTGGATCAAGACGATCGATCATGATTTTATTAATATTATATCCGATCTCCCAGTCGTAATAACCGATCAAATCAATTTAAACCCATGATGCTTCTTATCCCCTGAGCTATATTAAATAATTAATTTGTCTGTTTAATATTTGACAGGAATTGGGCCTCGACATAAGCAACGAGCAACTGTCTGAGATGAGACAGCATCTTGAAGATGTTGACTTCCAAGCAGCTGCCGAAGAAGAGAAGCTGACCAGACATGATGTGATGGCTCACATCCACGTGTTTGCCAAGCAATGTCCTTCAGCTGCCAGGATTATACACACTGGAGCCACCAGCTGCTTCGTCACTGATAACACTGACCTGATCATCCTCAAGAATGGCTTCGACCTCTTGCTCTCCAAACTCTCCGTCGTCATATATTGTCTGGCGCAATTCGCCGACAATTACAAGTGAGTGCTCTTCTTTACACCACGCACTTTTATTTCATAGAATTTGAATTAAACGAGGTGGCGAGGCGGTAGAAACACGCACACACGATACCTTTAGTGCCTACCTGGCCTCATCTGCGTTTTAACGTCTGCTGTGGTTTTAATGTCCTTACAAGTATATATATATATATATATATATATAGCATATAGAGAGTTATATATATATATATATATATATATATATATATATATATATATATATATATATATATATATATATATATATATATATATATATATATATATATATATATATATATATATATATATATATATATATATATATAATTGAGACATCCATAATTGGGCCAAGTCTGCTAGTTGTATTTTTCAATGTTTAATGATTATTTTTAAAATGTTGAGAATCTCGAGCTTTTTTTCTATCATTTTGGCGCGTCGATTTAGAATTTACGCTGTATTTAGTGACATTTATATATAATCTCTCATTGTTTTAGTCATTTTTATAGCTGGTGACTGCAAGACTAGTTGGTAATGTGTAGATATTCTCACTGTATACTACTAATAGTAAATGACCATCATCATCAACTGCAAAGTTACTGTTCATCTTATGTTGCACTCATAATACGCATAGGACGCACTTTGTATTCCTGTAATTAATAGTAAGAGTAATCTAGGAACACAACGGGATCATTCGAATATTCCTTGAACAAACTTGTAACTGTAACACACTTTCACACGACGACATTTGAGAGGTTATGTTGTGACCTTGTGACGTTCACCCGCACACTGATCAACAACAACAATAAACAAGACATCATAAATCCACACATTGTCATACTGTCATAATAAATTATTTTTATTTAATACTATAGCCGTAACAAAAAAGCCTTTAAATTATTTGAAATTTCATTGAGCACGCTCGAAATACACTGTTTTATTTTTAAGGAGTCTTCCGACCCTCGGTTTCACGCATCTTCAACCAGCTCAGATGACGACTGTTGGAAAACGGGCTTGTCTTTGGCTTCAGGATTTACTAATGGATGAAAGAGCTTTAAAGCGTGCCAGGGATGATTTGCGTTTTCGAGGAGTCAAAGGAACCACTGGTATGTCATCATTCATATTTTTCAGGCTTCGTATTGGAAATAATATAATAGCCTCAAAAGTAGAAGCAAATAAAAAATATATACAAAGTTGAAAGCAACGTCTATTCTTATTTCGGATTAATATCAAATCACAGCGGCTAAAATAATAATATAATTGAGGGGGAATGAAACAGTTAATATGATGGAGTTATTTCTTTGATAACAGCTAAATTCCGGTAGTTTATGTACAAAAAGGGCATATCCCGCTATCCGCCTTTATTCCACCAATTTAATGCATATAACAGTCAATAATTAATAAAAAAATATTCAAAGTAAAAACATGCTTATTAGATGGTTTAAATGTGTAAGATTTAATCTAAAAAATACTGGAAGACCCTTTAATTTTTACATTGATTTCCTATTTACTAAGCCTAAGGAAAATCACATATATTATTCCAATATGTGCCAATTGAATTGATGTGTATTTTTGATATTAATATATTAAATGTGTCTTTCAGGTACGCAAGCTTCATTCCTTCAACTGTTTAAAGGCGACGCTTCCAAAGTGAAACATTTAGATCGGCGTGTAGCAGAATTGGCCGGTTTTACTTCGGAGTTTAAAATCACCGGCCAAACATACACAAGGAAAACGGACATTGAATGCGTGGCGGCACTTTCCAGTTTGGGAGCCACTGCTCATAAGATGTGCTCCGACATAAGAATACTGGCATCGAAAAAGGAAATCGAAGAACCTTTTGAGAAAACGCAAATCGGTTCAAGCGCAATGGCTTACAAGCGTAATCCTATGCGATCGGAAAGATGCTGTGCTTTGGCTCGTCATTTAATTACGCTGTATTCAAACGCAGCTAATACTCATGCCACGCAATGGCTGGAGCGAACTTTGGACGATTCCGCTAATCGCCGTCTCACTTTTTCTGAAGCTTTTCTATCAGCCGATGCGGTGCTCATTCTCTTGATGAATATCTGCCAAGGACTGGTCGTGTATCCTAAAGTCATCGAGAGACACATTTCACAAGAACTCCCGTTCATGGCCACTGAAAATATAATCATGGCTATGGTGCGAGCCGGAGGTGACAGACAAGAATGTCATGAAAAAATCAGAGTCCTGTCCCAAGAAGCCGGAGAACAGGTCAAACAACTGGGATTAGACAACGACTTGATTGAAAGGATTAAAGCAGATCCTTACTTTACGCCTATTCTATATCAACTCGATTCTCTTTTTGATCCATCCACCTTCGTCGGAAGAGCACCGGACCAGGTTATCGAGTTTTTGGAAGAGGAAGTGCAACCCATATTAATTGCCTACAAAGAAAACTTAAAGAACGCTGATAAACCTGCTGTTTTAAATATCTAAATAATATTTTTAAAAAAATACAGATGTGCTATATTTTTATTAATTTTAGTTGCAAATAAAATTTCATTTTTCATTCGATAAATTTTATTTTATTCAACCATTGCGATTACATATTTGATATAAATAAATAAATAATATAATATACATATCAGGCTATGGTATAAATTAGATGATCATGATATATATTTTATCTTTTTTCAAAATGTCACGACTTAAAAACGATATGGCATAATATATTAAATTGTATTTTAAGAAGCTTTTTATTCATATGACAACCCTGAATCGTTATATATTCTATAATTAAAAGTAACGGTAACATAATATATAAAAAAAGGCTACACAATGAGTATGTATGCATGACCTATTCAAATTAATATTATTCTTGTTCTTACTTTTAATATCCTATAAGAGTGTCTCCTTGGCAGGCAGGTCCTTGACTAGGCCAGTTACAAGCTCCCATATTTGGATCGAAACTCAACTGCACGGGACAATTGAAGACGTGTAAGGTAAATCTCTTCTTCGTGCAATCCCAGACGCAGGAATAGAATTTGTTACAGTGTTTCGGATGTCTGAAAAGACCGGCTCTCTGGCAATCAATAGAGCCTTGAAGTGTTTCATCCCGACCTCTCCAACCTCCTGGACCGTATCTATCAAAAGCTCTCGTGTCTGTTACTTCCTTTTCTGATTTAGTTTCAACGATATTTTGAGATTCGGATATCAAAACTGAGGCTAATGTCGGTGCAACAGTCACCAACTTCTGCGGACGTGTTTTGATGCGATTAATCTTCACTGTTTTTATCACAGGGTATGTTTCTTCCTCAGCAACGACAATCGGTTGCAACGTTGATTTAATACTGATTTCTTCTTGTGCGTAGTCTTCATCTGGGACTATTATAGGCGCCAATGTGGATGAAACTAATGTCACTTTAGGTTTCTTGATAACGATTGGCTCTGTAGATTCTACGGGAAGGTATTGAGTAGAAATCGTTGGAGTTACTGATTTAACCGGGACGGGTGATGCAGTGTAAGAGTCAGATTTGAGAGTCCATTCGTCGTAATTATCTCCATTGACTGGAACATCATAATCATACTCCACTTCATATTCTGGTTGAGGTTTAGGCTTCCTCAGTCTGAGTACATTAGACTTGCAACTGCAAACGGCACCCAATTTCTTAATAATCAACGGATTGTAATCGTTGACTTTGGTAACAATTGCCACTTTAGGTCTGGAAACTTTAACAACTTTAGGTGCAATGTACTTTTCAGTTACTGGTGCATATGTAGATGTTACAATTTTTTTGGTAACGGGTACAATCTCTTCATTATAATATGATTCAGTTGATGAAGAATACACATTTGGTGATATTAATCCAGCATCGGGACCGACTGTTCCAAAGCCAAGTAGATTCACTGCCTTTTCAGTATATGTTGCTGGTTTATAAGTGGATTGTAAGATTATCGGTCTGGGTGTTGAGGATACAACTTTTTTTACTGTGTATTCTTGAACTTTAGGACTTGATACATACTGAACAGTGGGCTGCGTAACTGTTTGGTATTTTATATTGAGTGCAGGTTGTTGGTAAATAGTCTTTATGGTGCTCACTTCTGGTGAGTAGTCAGCGGTTTCATAGAAAGAACTCTCTTTATTGACGATATTGAATGAAGAGAGAGGAGCACTTACTTTTGGCGGTGTATAAGTGGATGATTGTATTTTCACATTTGGTACTTCATATGTTTGGATATAATCTGGTTCAAATGAAGGAGCTTTAGCTGTGGAAGATAGATAAGACTGTTGTTGATTATATTGAGCGTTAGATGAAATCTGATAGGATTCCACATTAGCCTTGTATGTTTCAGCCGATTGTTGATACACATAAGGAGCTGAAGTGGATACTTGAATTTGTGGTTTTTGGACGAGCTGAATCTTAGGCACTTCATAATTATAAGCAGGTGTAGATGATACATAATTAACAGTTGGAGCAACTGTGGATACTTTATAGTCATATGAAACTGCTGGGGCTTTATATTCATATGAAACAGTCGATGGATTATTGTATATAACCTTGGGTACTTCATATTTCTGTACAATGGGTGCTTCATATTTCTGTACAATGGGTGCTGCCGTTGATGAAACAATTGCGGCTTGACTGTAGGTTACTTTAGGAATCTCATATTCATATGTCTTTTGAGGTGCAATATAATTAATGAATGATTCTTTCTCTACAATTGGAGATGGCGTAGATGAGACTATTGGAATTGCTGTATTGTATGAACTAATACTTTGATGATTGTATACCAAGGGTGAGACTGTCGACGATACATAATTTGGTTGAGAGACAATTACTTTGGGGTGTACATATGTCTCCTGATAAGTCACAGGAGCAGGAGTACTGGATACTACTGCGGGTATATTGTAATTTATTTCTTGTTGGTATTTAGCAGTGTCATATGACGCTGCATGTAATGTCGATTGGTGATATTGAACAGGGGCTGGTGTGGATGACACAACAGGTTGAACAATTTCAGCTTTGGGAGGTAAATAATCTGGTGCTTTGTACACATATGGTGTAGGCGGTGTGTACACTGGAACCTTTGGCTGTTCGTACACTACTTGTGGAGCAACAGACGAAATAGTTTGAATATATTGCTGTTGTTTATTATCGGCAGCCTGGTGGAATACTTGTTGAGAGACAGCCGGTACATATTCTTGCTGAGTATATGTATGTTGAACAATCGGTTGCTGAATTTCATTAGTAATGAATGTATTCTGTTGAATAACTGGATTTACAACTTCCTTGGCTTGAGAATAACTGTTTCCATATTGATAGGTCGCTACAGAAGGACTTACATATGTGGATATTGTTGGTTGTTGAACCTTCACTGCTTCTTGAACATAAGTTGAAGAAACACTCGGTGCTGGAGTCACACTTGAATATGTCAACAATGGATTTTGGTATTCTGTTTTTGCTGGAGATTGATAACTGATGATCGATACTTGGGGCGTTGATGATACATAGCTCGGTGTTGAGGAAACGTAGGTTTGAGAAGATCCATAATTGGGAGTGGAAGAGACATAATCAGGCGTGGAAGAAATATAGCTTGGTGACGATGCTACATATCCAGATGTAGACGATACATAACTGGGGGTTGAAGACACATAAGACTCTACCTTTGGTGTGGTTGACACAAATGTCTGAATCTTAGGTGTGCTTGATACATAACTTTCAGAATGGAAGCTCTGGGTGTAAGGCGCAGGGGTTGTAATTGTAGCCACTGATGGTACTGCTGATAACTTCTGGTATCCACTTTCACCATTATATGTGTGTTGCACATTTAGAATTGGTTGATTTTGAATAAATACAGGCTTGGGTGTTGTCGAGACAAATGGCTGAACATATGTTACTGCTGGCTTTTGATAACCCAATACTTCAGTTACTTGTGATTTTGGTGGCAATGGAGTGTAAGTAATTTGAGAAAGAGGTGTTACAGATATTGGTTGTTGGACAGAAACTATCGGAGTAGGACTTGGATGAGAATAACTGAATGAACTAACTCCTCCTGAAGTAAACGCATTGGCGTTATTATAATCATAATCAATTGTCTTGGTTGATTGATATACTGGTGCACTTGTAACTGTTGAATAAGCTCCTGTATTGCCAAACCTTTGAACAGATGCTCCGAATCCAGAATTATGGATAAGGTCAGCGTCGACTAATGTAGTTTTACCAACCAATCCGGAATTGATAGCTCCTGCTGTCAAGGTGTGTGCGGCACCTGTAGCTGCATATCCATTGTAAATGTTAGAACTACTGCTATATGAACCTTGAGATGAGTCTTGATTCAAATAAACTTTATTTGCAGATGCTCCGTTAATACCTGTTCCATAATATATGTTTGTTCCGTTGCTCAGTTGATATTTAGATCCGTATTTATAAGCGTTATTGTACTCTCCTTTGTAAGCAGAGCTCTCATCATGATGATATTCACCTGAATAGTCATGAACATATGAACCAGAATCAGATGATCCGCTGTAAGGATACTGTGCACCGTCTATGTGCTGATAGGGAATAGCTTTTTCACTGTACTCTCCAGAATGATCATGTTTATAATCTCCTGTGTAATCATGTTTGTATTCTCCTGAATTGTCATGATAGTATTGACCAGACTCAATATCACCCGCTTGGTATGCCAACTTAATTCCTGAATTGTAATTTGAATAACCATTACCATAAGTGAAAGAAGACTTTATGTTCTGATTGTTAGCTAACTGGCCATTTGAAATATATTGTCCTGATGTGTAAGGATTCTTTGGTATTCCAAAGTATGTGGATGAAAGGCTTCCAGTTTGTTCAGAGTTTTGTGATAAGACTGAACCTAAATTCAATGAAGATGTCTTTGCTCCTCCATAAGAACCGGCGAAACCGCTTGAAGAATATTTAGAGCCAGCGCTAAAGTCTTGTACCCCTGAATTTAACAATGAACCCTCATATTTGACTGAACCGGTATTATAGTCTACCGAACCTTGATTATAATTTACATTTGATCCATAATCGACGGAAGCCAGATTAAGATTATCTGATGCGCTTGAGTAATCAGTCAAAACTTTAGCACCAGAGTTGTATTGAATTGCACCGACATTGTTCAAAGATCCAGCATTGTTGGTAGAATATATTCCAGAAGCAACTGTATTCCCAGAAATTAATTTTGATCCATAATATCCAGCGTCTACAGCTGATTGATAACTTGCATCGGCAACGTTAGAATAATGTACATCATTTTGATCACCAGTGACTGACACATAAGCACCTAAAATAATATAATTATTAAATATTTGAATAAATCAGAATGTGTATAATGTACACATACCTTGTTGGCTTAAATCATATGTTGGATTGTATCCACTTTGTACACCGACAAGGTTTCCAGTTGCTGCGCCAGATATTAAGCTTTGATGAGCGGCTACATTCACTGAGTTGGCCGATGCTCCCAAATAAGCTGAATTGCCTTGTAAAACATACACATATTTAATAATTTATTCAGTTATTTATTGTATTTTTTAAAATTCATACCGGTCAATATAGAAGAAGCATGTCCATGCGCTCTGGATTCGTATTTTCCAACATTTCCACATCCAGGAACCAACCAAGGCCAGTCGCAAATCAAACGGGACTCATCAAAGCCAAGGCCGAATGGACATCTAAACTCATAAGCTGATAAAGGAGCCTTTCCATGATCGAGGCATGCAAAGAACCAGCGACAGTTTTCAGGATCAGCATAGTATCCTAAAAATATATATTACACAGTTTACAAGTGATCGGAATTTCATGAATTGTCTCTAAAATTAATCGACTTTTTAGACCCGTTATAAATAAAATGAAAAATCCGACAATGATTTCAAATGCAAGAAATTTTACACACAATTTAATTTTATGGTATTAAATACTTATCTGAAATGGACAGATGAAGTCGACATTTCTATTCCTACTAAATGTCGTTGCGTAAATTAAAGAGTAAGACACTTCCCTGGACGTACCCAGGATTACCTTCAGCATTAGTTACCTTTACGTAATGTTTAGTATGCAACCCCCATAATTGTCATTTTATTATTGAACAGAATGGATAAAATGCAAATAATAATATATTATTGCTGTATTTTTATTTTTAACGGGGTATAAATTTTGGTGTTCAGATTGTAGCGCCATCTGGACAGCGCAGATATGTATTTATGCACTTCCAGCTGGCCACTATCAGTTACCGCGAACAGCTACCATCCCGCGTCCTTCCACTTGTCACTTGTGTCACGTGCCTCGGGCGGGGAGCATGCCTCTGTCTGGCGCTCTTCCTGTGTATATATAACCTCCAATAAATACTGGCCAGTCTCTCATCTTTCATTTCAACACTCACTCCTGCACTGATACATCGGACCCACAATCATGGGGGCAACTACCCGTTCCCCATAAGATTATTGTAAATTGTACCGTAAAGTAATGGTTTCCTAAAGTAATGGATTCCCAGGCATACGTAATCGAAAATAACGACAAAGCATCTCAACTATTAGCAATTCTCATATAAATCTATGATTTTCCAGTAAATAGATTACCTTGTTGTTCAGGACAGACAAATCTGGTCCGCGGAACGGGGGCAATTTCGGAAGATCCTGGACAAGCTTGGCCATCGGAAAGACTTCCAGGCCACACACAGACTTCATAACGAGAGTCAAAGGCCAAACCAGCAGGACAGTCGAATTCGAAAACAGTATAATCGTCGGAAAGTTGGTCGAACTTGACGCAACGGTAAAAGCGATTGCAAGTACGAGGATGCACAAAATATCCTTGTCGTTGACACTCAAACTCGGTACGGGTATCCTGCAAATATACACATTATATCAACACAATAACTATAGATATTCTTAATATTGCATACTTCTCTGATGGCGTGGATGACTCCATCGGAATCCACAACCCTGGATATGCGGTATGGTGATAATTGCACAGCATCTACAAGACGGCTGCTATGAGGCACTGACAATATTTCGTTTTCAAGAGAGCTACAAATTCAAAAAAATATTAAATACACATTGTTAAGGCTATATTAAGAGCTAGTTTTGGGGTATTTAAACACTGCACTATTACAATTGATTTATTGGTTGATAATAATAATAATTTTATTTATCTATTAGAGCACTAGATGCCAAACAGCCATATTTAATCTAATTTATTTATTTAATATACATACTTAACGTGCAAATACAGGTAATAAATGTTAACCCGATCAGTCACCACCGATATTAGAAGGCCCGACAAGTGATTGGGACAAATGAGTTTGACAGAGGCTACACCAATCAAACGCGGTTAGTTTCCCTTCTGAACCAATCACAGATATGTCCACCATCTTGATATTTATATATCCAGTAGTGAGGCATTTATATTGGTTTATTTTCGTTCCGAGGAGCTTTTTTTTGAGAGGGTTTTTTTAAACACAACAACGTGTTAATTAATTGTCTGTCGGTGATCTTAACTATTACTAGTTACACAGGTCACCGACTTAATAATCAGTATTTACCTTACAATACAGGAAATCAGAGTAAACCTGTATCAAGACCAGCGATCGGGATTTTATTAATATTAAATCAATTTAAAAAAATTGACTTGAACGGGATTTGAGCCCATGAGTACAGTATTTGTATTCACACGTCTTATCTCCAGAGCTTATAGTATTTGTGCGTATACGAATAGAGCTTGGTAGTATTGGTGTACACGCATACGCACCGCACGCACACTCTCTCATTACACTATTATATTGAATACGGCCCTAACAGTAGAGTAAATCTTGGGATTCCTAGGCGTGCGTTACCGTAAAGACGATAATAGAGTTGCTTTGCTGTACTTTTGATCAGTTTTTTTGTTGATTAGAGCCTCGCCCGAGGCTCAGACGGGGCATTAACTAACAAAAAACCGATCATAAGTGTAGCTAAGTAACTCTAC